>LS514911.1:13384-37572 GCA_900490845.1 Pristionchus japonicus | reverse complement strand
AAACTTTTCAAAAAAATATTGCACCAAGTTCCAATGGGTTGCTCCTCCTAGAAACTTTACATGCTATGTAAAAACGTACGGAGAATTTATTAAAAATAATCCCGAGATGATACGACATACCCGGACATCACTTTTTCTCAAAAAACTAGCATGCATGCGCTCGACGCAGGTTCGAATCCGCCTGCCTCCGGAAATTTTTTGCAAACATTTGTTTCGCTCAAAATGATGATTTTTTCGAATTCAATTCACTTTGAATCTGTTTTTGGGATGTTTTAGCGTTGTTTTGCGAACATTGATGTTTATCTGAAGTCAAAAATCGAAACCCATTTTTCACATAAGGGGGGACCCTTATGTGAAAAATCAAGGTGGAGGTCATGCCAGAAACGACCCAACTATCATGATCTGTGACAACTAGTCTTACACATCTTTGATATTTTTAGCGTATGAGTCACTTTTTCAACCATTTTGAACTAACATTTCAACCATTTTGAACTAACATTTCAACCATTTTGAACTAACAAGTCATTTTTCACATAAGGGTCCCCCCTTATGTGAAAAAATGGGTTTCGATTTTTGACTTCAGATAAACATCAATGTTCGCAAAACAACGCTAAACATCACAAATCAAAGTGAATTGAATTCGAAAAAATCATCATTTTGAGCGAAACAAATGTTTGCAAAAATTTCCGGAGGCAGGCGGATTCGAACCTGCGTCGAGCGCATGCATGCTAGTTTTTTGAGAAAAAGTGATGTCCGGGTATGTCGTATCATCTCGGGATTATATTTTATAAATTCTCCGTACGTTTTTACATAGCATGTAAAGTTTCTAGGAGGAGCAACCCATTGGAACTTGGTGCAATATTTTTTTGAAAAGTTTGTGGGAGCCAGTTTTTTCACTATTTTTCAATTTTCTCGAAAAGTAGAAGTCCAAACCTTTTGAATATTTGCCAGAAGACATAACTTTTGATGCTCTTTCGAATGGTATATAACATGAGGGGTCAAAATCAAAGAGAAAAAAGTCGATCTCAAAGATCAAAGATCAACTTTTGGGTCCAACTTTTTGGCTGAAGTGTGTCCCACCCCTAGGGACTCTAACCACAAAGTTTGAGCCTCCTGGGACCATTTTGAGCAACTGTGCCACCCCCTCATACGTTCTTACGCGGAACGCGTTTTAAATGAAGAAACGACGACTGGACTCGTGCATCTTATCCTTGCTCCTTAGGCGCCGGAACAAATGTCATTTACAGTTTGCGATATACCAAACGTTTCTGCTGCTCGATTTCGTCCTTTGCAATTGGGACTACTGCAACGCCAAGAACCCTCCCGCCTCCAGGGTTTGCAATTTTGCCTTTGCGCGTGCATGTGGTGCGTGTGGTGTGATTGAATCTTTTAATTATTAAAAAAGTATTTTAAATATTGAAAAATGTCAGGACTCGCCAATCACAGCTGTGCAGACGACAACAGTTGTGAGTTAAAACAGGATAATTGAATGAACAAAAATACCTGTGATCAGTCATCCGGCCCAACCAGCACTTCTCTCCAACCTAGAACGACTCCTCAAAGCACTGCTGTCCAGACTACGTCGATTCCGTCTAAGACTACTATGATGGTGAGCAAGCATGCATTGGTTGACAGTTGTGACAGAGCAATTTTTTCAGACATCCGGCTCGCAAAGCACTTCCGTTCAAACCACGACAATCCCTGCGACCACTGTCCAGATTACAACAAGTGTAGGCAAAAATAGGTAAACAGTGTTGAGTGATGGCAACGCAGGCGACGGAAATCGCGACGACTCCGAGTGCTGCCGAGCCGACTACGAAATCAGTCGGTCGCCATTTCCCGCTCCATGCCGTGGTTATCTCCACGTCCATAATCATAGCAATGTGTCCGTAATCATAGCCGTATTCTGTTTACTCCGAACCATGAATTTATTCATAACCCCGCATCATGATTTATTTCGATTACTTTGTTAGTTTCCTTTTTCATCGTGAATTCGTTTCGGCAGATAAAATTGTGTTATTGAAAAGAGAGCGCCGTTGCGCGCTTGCATCGGTGATAATTCCAGCTGCACTTCGAAATCGAGAAGACAGATGATATTGACTAGAGATGGCACGACAAGAGTTTGCTCTCCTCAGTTGACTTGCACTCTCTCATCTCTACCAGTGAGAGAGTGCGTGAATTATCTAGAGTTCTTCTTCACTTGTCATCCCTAGTATTGAAGCTGGGCGATGTTGGGAACTGCAGACCACTTTCTCTTTCAGTAATGCTCCTTCTCAGTATTTTTGTCATTTGCATCTACTTCATTTCAATGAACGATTCCCTGCAATGTCATCAATCGTACGCGGGAATGAATTCGAGGTCCGTTGACTTTGTCATAGATTAATTTCAAGGAAAAAGTTTTCAGTACTCCTACTTCTTGTACTGGCGACATTTGCGGTGTTACATACGCTAACAGAAAACAAATAATACAGGTTGGTAACGGAGCTTCTTTGATGGTTTGAAGAATAAACTTCTCATGCAGGGATGCATAATAAACGTCGAAATCAAGCACAAAGTGGCAGGGACATTTGATTGCTATGGAGATGCTCTCCGCAGGATGATTTGTACTTGCAAGTGACTATTTTTTTGTTTATTCATTTTGCGCTTGTAACTAAATACCGCTCTCCCTCATTTTTTTCATTTCTATTTCTCTCGATTTTTACATTTTTGAAACTCGGGGAAGGAGGGATTGGGGTGACCACAAGCTCCAAAGCTGAACTGTACCACCATCACCCATTTTATGCTTGCAGTGCTGACTTTTGCAACTGGAACATGAGTGAAGGCTACCCAAACACATTCCCTCGCGACTTCGGGAGATTATTCGTTATGGAAATCAGCTGTAATGATCAGGTGAATCACTTTTTTATCTTTCCTTTGGTACCAATTCTTTCAGAATACTTGCGACAGCCCCACGTGTATGCTCACCAATGATAGCTCCAGGTTTGTCAGTTTCAACCCAGAAATCTCTTAGTATGAATAATCCAGAGACACCTGTCGATACTTCGACGAGCCCAAGAGCTTTTTCTAGTCAGTTTTTCAGTCATTTAGAACGAGCAAAACAAATGGTTCAGTCTTTATCCGAATGTAGTATTCATTGACCGAAGCTCAGCAATTGAATTGGACAAGGCAAACAATCCGGTGGTTGTACCTACGATCGCCTCATTGGCGTTATGCACGCTCATGGTTAGTATTGTTGTTGTTGTTGTTGTTGTTGTTGTTGTTGTTGTTTGTTTATTTTCGTTGTTTTTGTTTTGTTGGTGGTGGTGTTGTTGTTGTTTTCAAAGAAAAAACAGAGTTTTGATCAGGACTGCAAATCGAATTACTACGATCCTCGCCATTACAGAAGAGATTACGATGTTGTCGCTTGTTACACGCATTCGGATGACGTTGGTTTACTTTTTTATACTATTAGAGCCTGCTTCTTCTCAGAACTTCAACGGCAATCAAATATGTTATGGACAATTGTGTTACGCCAATAATTTCAATGGCACAACGACTACCAGGGGTTGTTTGGATTATGTCTATGACACACTTTGGTCGCAGGGCTACAATCAGGAATTTGAGTATATTGTGAATGATAGAAGAAGCAAGGTTAAGAATTTATTTTTTGTCTCTGTTTTCTAACAAAATAGTTCCGTAAGTGCCATGAAAAAAGAAATCAATTTTAATATTTTTTTAGAAAGTCTACATGCATAAATTTCTCCTTCTCGAGTACTATTTTTGCAATTATGATTATTGCAACTTTAAAGGTTTAAGCGAGGTTGTCAATTTTCAATTTTCCTGATTTTTTGGTTTGCTTCATAAAAGAATATTTTCCAGGAAACGAATACGGGATATCGAAAAACATTAATTGATTTTCTGATTATCGCTCTGGTTGCTGTCATGGCATTCTAATCTGCTGAGGAGATAACATTAAATGTCCCAGATGGAATACACTTTATAATGATCAGACCAGTACATGCGACATGGCAAAAACGTTATTTTTTTACGAATCAAGCGGAGCGGTGAAAGACGTGGCGGTGAACGAGGCGTGCGCTGCTTGAATACTTTGCACTGGACTGACAGTCCGGCGCAGTGGTAGGTAGGATAATATCTGTAAAGTGTTGAATAAACGACAACGCCTTACTGCTCAGTTGAACGTGTGGCACTATCCTAGTTCCGAGCCATGCCCCGCCCCCTCGACTCCTCCTTCTTAGCGGTAGGGGCGGGGCCTGGCACGGAAGTAGGAAAGTCCCGAAAATGATACGATGAGGTTCTCCAGAATTCCACGTTTCCTTCGCGCAATTCTTCTTCACAGCTATTTGGCAAAAAAATATACAAACCAAGACAAGTTTTGCGCGAAAAGCAGGTGTTGTTCCGATCAGAACCACGGAGTGCAATGTCAAATGAAAATCGAAGATGACAAGTGCAATTTCGAAGGGAACAACGGCTGAAATTGTGCTTTTTGAATACCATTGGCACTAACAACAACAACAACAGCAGCAACAACAACAACAACAACAACAGCAACAACAACAACAACAACAGCAACAACAACACCAATAACAACATCGAAAATACAGAAATACTAACGCCATTCACTCCTTAGATATGGTCGGGTGAAAATGTATTGCGTAATAGTGGCAATGCCGATCGGAATAACGATGAAAAAGAAGGGAGTCAGAGCCTGCAAGGAAAAGTCATGAATTTGGAACAGAAGATGAACCTTAATCCACCTGGAAAATGAGCGATCTGGTGAGAGTTCGATGCATTCGTTGAACGGTTTGGCTGATATTCTTCGCGTCTCCAATCAATGCAAACGTACGATTCGCAACCTGAAAAAGGTCCAAAAGTTCAAACATTTCGTTACAATCATTCTAAGTGTGGATACAACTTACTATCAAAATGAACACGAATGCGAATATCCCATCAAATATGAGTAACGAATAGTAAATGACATGAATCGGGAAGAAATTAATTCGCTCGCGCTCCCATTTAGCGGATAGGTCCTGAAGATTACTGCTTCTTCAATGCAAATAATTCGTCAATTGGATCTCGCTTATCCTTCAAGTTGCTGATTTCGGGAGTAGAAGACACCTCTGCTCTCTCGTGAGTGAGCGAGACCCATGTGACGTATGCAAATAAAAAGAAAGAAATATTTACGTGATGGCGGAAAGTTTTGGCGATTGGTGAGCAGTCGCTCTGCAAATTTGTGAGTAAACAAACCAAAGTGCACATTCTAGGCCATATATTATTTTCTCAATTCGATACCAGCTCACATAGAACAGAAGACCGATCCCGAGGTATGGTATTAGCAATACACCCAAGAATATGATTCGCACGCGCAACTTGAACTTGAAACGAGACCCGGGAAGTGCGATTATCTGAACGAATTTCATGAATTGTATCGTATCCGAAGCATCTGCTCAACTATTTCCTGCGTCAACTGACTAGGGAAGATCATCACTGACTTACCTGATGGCGGTAGATGAAGAGGGAAAAGTAAGTGACGACACCGAACATTACGAGCGATTGCACGATTGTCTGAATGTTTTCTTTTGTCAGCGCAGTCATTTTTTTCAATTTTGAATCATGTATTTTCATCATTTATAAACAATTTAGGAACTTACAACGCCGATGACTGGCGAGACCTGCCAATTTCCTGGTGGTGCACTCCGGTACACGCACGTGACAGGGAAGAGAAAGACGGGATCGCCCAGCCATGACACTATCACGTTCACTGCCATCCAGACAATCTTAAGTGAGAATTTTTTTTTAAATTTCTGTGACTGGTGAAATCCGCAATGTGGATGAACATTTCACACTTCAAGACTAGTCAGAATTAAGAATGACTCTCCTCATTTTCCACACTCTCTAACCGATCAGGCAGGCGAGAGATTGCGTGAAATGAGGAGAGACTTTCTTAATTCTGACATCCCTTTTCAAGACCCAGCTCGCTCCACTTTCTCATCAGTCAGAATCGTGAAAGAGTGTGTGCGAAATGATCAGCACTATTTCAAATTCAAATATAAAAGAATCAAAGCATCCAATAGCTCACCAACGATAGCAGCAGCATGGAGCTATACGCCCGATTCACCGACTTCGAACTGAGCACGATGAATGCAGTCAGAGCAGTGGTGATAATGGAGATCCCCTAAAAACCAAATCATGACGCAAATATATTTGTGTGATCTCCGAAATCCGTCGTTATCAGTTATGAAATCCGTCATCGTGTCAGATTTTGGTTGGCAAAACCAGACAATAGTATAGAAAAAGGAACCATCAGGGTATGACGAATGACTGGGAATATCGCAGGCGTCTTCAAAGGTGCCAAGCAAAAGTCACTGCCCGGCCTGAAGAATCATTCTTTGTATTGTGATTTAACACAAATCTGTTTCGCACACCCTCTCACTGTCAATCAGAGAGACAAAAAGTGTGAGAATCAATGAAGTTCTGGCACTAGTGAACTTTTTGGTCCGGACTTTCTCAATGTGGATCGCTCTGAGTGAGGAGAGAGGCGGGGAGTGAGAATATTCTGGATACAATACTCTATTGACAAGGACTGGGCTAAAAAGAATACAGAAATGGCAGAAGTTCTTACCAAACAAAGCGCTGCGAGTCGATCCGGAAGTAGCACGCCCACCACCAGAGATCGTCGTCTACCTGTGGATAGGTAGCGTAGTGGTTAGAGCAGCCGACTTGCAATCGGAAGTCAAGGGGTTCGATCACCTTGCATAAACTCCTTTTTTTGCAACACTCCTATGTGATTGTACTCACCATTTCGAGCATGTGCGCGATGAAATATGCATCGAGAAACGTCTTGAACCCGTTCATCGTGCGTTGTAATAAAAGCGATAGAAGCGTATGAATAAAGAAAACGAAAAATCTGTGTTTGAATTGCTGTGCGTAGTGCTGTTTCTTGAAGCAGGTGATTCATTTCCCAGCACTCAACTCGCTGAGAGTTTCCCCTTCCATTGCTGACTTGGTAATGGTTCCTCCTACTGTTTGCGTCAGTTACGGCCATTTGTAGGCAGTTCACCTGCTCTGCACGCGCAACCTTTATCAAAATATCGATTTTGACGACTCACAGCGATGGTACTTCGGGTTCCCGTTTTCTTGATCTTTTTCAACTTGTTTCGAACAATTGTTTCTCTTCAATGTTATCAATGTTATGCAGGAATGGATGATAGGTGAGAATTTCGATTGAATATTCTAAAAAAAATGCTTGGATTCAGCACACCGAGGGAGTGCACGGGCGATAGATGCGCAGTAACATATTTTTCCGAAGTACCTCAAATTCAGGTTTGAAAAAAACAAGTCAATGTCATTACAACGTTTTGCTAAAGAGGCATATTTTGTTTTGTTTTTTGCATTCCGACTGGCCGGATGAAAAACGATGATTGCTTTGAATTTTGAATGATCGAGTGAATGCTCATCGGACCCAGTTCCTTTTTTTCGATTCGCAGGGCTGCCTATCCAACGTCATGATGGAAATCGGTTGCTATGGAGATTCGAATTTGCGCAGTCTGTGTATTTGCAAGTAAGGATTGACCTTGTACGACCTGCCCCATAAACGGAAGCCCCGGGTTCGACTCCCACTCCGTGTCACTACTTTTGCTGTTCTGCAATATTGACACTGGATCAGATTCCCATTAAAATTCCGCAATGAATACTTCAAAACTCGGTGCGATTCCGGATTTTCTTGGAAATTCGCCTACTCTCAGTATGAACCATTGTAACTACGAGACCTACATCACCTTCACCTCTCTCCTGATGCCGCTCAGCACGTTATTTAGTGAAGAAAATAGCTGTGATAACGTGGTTAGATCAATCCATCTATAAATTGTGTGATAAACATTCATTGCAGAACACTACAGAGGATTGCGATAGCCCATTGTGTATGATCACAAATGATACGTTCAGGTTTGTGTCCGATATTAATAATATCGTACTTCTACTTACGTTTTCAGAGAGAAATGCCGCAATTTCAATGAGCCAAAGAGCTTTTATGAGTTGAGTTTCCTTTAAAGAAACTTAAAGCAAGCAATGTTTCAGACTTTATCCAAACGCACTTTTCGTTGACAAGGGTTCGAAGACTGCATTGGACAAAATGAACAACCCTATCGTTGTGCCAACTGTGTCCAATGTGGCATTTTGTACACAAAAGGTCGGTCAATTCTGAAACAGAATCTGCATTTATTAAGGAATGTGTCGAGCCCAATGAGAAGAATAGCTCGCTTCATTACGATGGTGTAACTTGCTATACTTACTCGGATGATGTTGGTGTTTCTTTTTCTTCCAAGTAACGTCTCTTCAGAATTTCAATGAGAACCTTACCTGCTCTGGTCAATTGTGCTATGTCAACAACTTCAACGGCACAAACACACGCGGCTGTGTTGATTATGTTAATGAGGCTCCTTGGATACTCGGTGACCCCCAGATATTTGAAAAATTAGTGGAGGACAGGATGAAAGGCGTAGAGGTGAGAAAACTCTTCAAATCGAGGATTCTTCTCTTGAATTTTTCTAAGAAAGTATCCGTTCACCAATTCCTCCTTCTTGAATACTACTTTTGCAACTACATGTATTGTAACCGTGACCATGTCGGCGATATGAAGGTAGTGTTCCCTCACTTTTTTGAAACAGTATGAGGAGCTTCTCAAAACAAAAAGCGTTCAGAGCAAAACCTCGAGCTACCGCCTCTTACTCCTGAATTCTGCGATCATCGCGATATTGGTCATACAACGAACGCGGTGATCTACTCGATTCACTCTCAATCTATGACATTCACAACTTCAAGTATACCCATTGCTTCCTCCACCCCCGACCCTGCGGAATACCACTTCGTTTAGGACATTTCATGTGCGCACCATTGTCCGAGAAAGTGCAGGAGCGCCGACGAATCGGGCATTCCGTGCTTTCTCCCAGACACGGCTCGCCCCTCTCTGTGCCTCTCTCTCTCCTTCCATTCATAATCAATCAGTCTTTCCCCTCTTCTTCCCCTATTTCCATATATGAGCTACTGGTTTGGTGACGCAGTCACCATTTTGATATTTTCCGAATAAAGGCCAAACATTTCGTCAAAGCATTATCACCTGTAGTTAAGAGGTCCCTTTGCAGTAAGGAATTTTCATTTTACTTTCTCTCTTCAATGATGGGCTCTCGTCTTTTCCAATTTCTCATGATAACAATCTCTGTTCCAATAATTGATTCCCTTCAATGCCATCAATCTCACACGCACACAAATGAGAGGTGCGTCGCGTTTATAATTTCAAACCCTTGAAGACCCATATTTCAGCTCGCCCGCATTTTGTACTGGCGATATGTGTGCAGTGTCATATTTGGCCGGAGCACGTCAAGTTCAGGTTGGAATTGATTGCTGATGACGGAAATAGAAAATACGGCTTGCAGAGCTGCATTACTAACGTCGGAATGGTTCTCGGATGCTATGGCAACACGTCCGAACGAACCATGTGTACTTGCAAGTGAGATCGCTCGTTTGTGTGTTAGCGTCGGCACTAGAATCCAAAATACGAAAAATCGTCTCTTGATTTCACCCTCTCTCTATCACCGGCCTGAGAGCTGATAGAGTGTGTGAGATAAACAGACGATTACTCGTATTTCTAACTCTAGTCGGCACGTTGTAAATGCGATGGTCATTTGCAGTACGGATCGTTGCAACTCCGACCTTCATCAAATAAACAACGTTCAACCACTCACCAGCTTGTTCAAGGTGGAAATACGTTGTGTAACCCAGGTAAGATCGACTGGTTTAGTGGAAAGTCCTTCTATTTTTTCTCTTTGAAATGTTACGAAGTTTCACTAATGATTTGTATTTTCTTTTAAAAAAGAAACAAATTTAAGTGAAGTTTGCCAATTTTGAAAACAACATCTTTTAGAACTCTTGCGACAGCCCGGCTTGTATGTTCACTAATGACACGTTCAGGTAATTATTTTACAAAACATCTTTAATTCGACATTCACAGAGACTCATGCCGCAACTTCAACGAACCGAAGAGCTTCTATTAGTTGAGTTGCATTGTATCACTAACGTAAGAATTAATTCAGTCTTTATCCAAACGCTGTTTTCTTGGACCAAACCACGAGCTATGAATTGGATAAGAATAACAACCCGGGTGTTGTTCCAATTGTTTCTAGATTGTCGTTATGCACACATATGGTCAGTTATTCCAATTCAGTAAATGGGGTAAATATCATTGGCAAAAATTTAATAGAGTTTGATTAAGGAATGTGTGGAGCAATATGGCAACGTGAAAAATAATACACGAGAATATGAACCTGTAGCATGTTACGAAAATGAGGTGGGCGAGGTTTCTCATTTTCATGAATGTCGCTTGATTCCAGAATATTGATGGCAAAAATGTCTGCTATGGTCAACTGTGTTATGTCAATGACTTCAATGGCACAACTACGCGGGGCTGTGTGGATCATATCAACGATTCACTTTGGAGAATATACGGCACACAATCATTCGAACATTTGATCAAAGACAAGAGCTCCAAGGTTAAATGCCAGTTTTTCGAGGGCAATAGATTTTTCCTTCAGAGAGTCTCCGTTCACCAGTTCCTCTTGCTTGAGTACTACTTCTGCAATTATGATTACTGCAACAGGGATAGTGTTAGCGACATCAAGGTTTTCAACATTGTCATGTTTTATTTTCTGGAGTTTACGCATGCACCATAAACTTTAGGATTTTCTTTTCTTAAATTTTTTTTTTAAATTTTTTTTTTCAGAGAAAGAGTTCATCAAGTCATCATATCTCCTTTCTAAATTTTGTGATTATCGCAGTTTTAATCATCACATGAGCTGATGAAGAAACATAACAATCCTAACATACGCCAAAAACGCAGTATAAGATCATTGTTGTTTTAACAAAAGATTACACGTCGTATTGTTAACGCCCTGCATTGTCTTTGTCACCCTGTTGTGACATCGTAATATCATGTGCCATTAACAATCTCGATCACTTCTAATATTGTAATATAGCCTATCCATGATAAATAATTGAAATTGAAAAGAAAACTATTTTGATGAAGATAAATAATGAAGAAGAGAAACTGATATTGTACAACGAACACAGTAAGACAAACGTGTTTTTATCTTTGCGAAATCTTATCAATAGTCTCCAATTATCGATTTCTTTTTTTGGATAGAATTTGCACCTGCTTCCTTCGAGAATTGAATGCAAACGAAACTCTAGCAGTCAAAGTTGTCATGAACATTCGTCTTCTATGCATTTTTGCAATATCAACCACCATCACCCGAATAAATGATGCGCTTCGATGTTATCAAGCGTATCAAGGCATGAACAACAGGTGCGTTACATACAGAGTTACATCGAATAGTGCTTTTTTTCGTTTTTTCGGCTTAGATTTGGTCTCGTCGAGTGAGAAGTAAAATGAAGGAATGAAGAGTAGACTGTGCGAATAGTCTGGGACAACAATCGAAGAATTGTCCATCGAGTAACTTCTATCATTATATACTGAGGACATTCCAGCACACCCGCATTCTGTACCGGAGATTCTTGTGCAATCACGTATTTATCCCAAGAAATCCATGTTCAGGTTTGGAATCCATCCGTCATACAAATATATTCATTTGCAAACGCAACAAACGCTTCCGCACCATAGCATTTGAGTACAAAGGAGATAAGCCGATTCCAATTGCAGAGCTGCATATCCAACGTCCAAATGCAGGCAGGTTGCTTTGGGAATTTGACATCGAGAATATTGTGTGTGTGCAAGTAAGGATCTATTCTCACTTCTGGACCAATGCGGTAGAATAAAAGAACAGGATAGAGTATTCTACTTCAAAGCTTACTTCAAAGCATTTTCCACAGTACGGATCTTTGCAACTCTGAACCTCACCGCCATTTTGTTAATCTACAAACCTACATAGGCTTGTTTACTATGCAAATAAGCTGCAATGATCAGGTATTCCTGATGACCTATTTTTCACTGGCTAGGACGCTGCGCCGAAGCGTGCTGAAATATGCAGAAAAAAAATGCGTTTCAGCAAGTTTGCAAGTGCACTTGTCTCGAAAACACTTATCTTTATCCAGATGTACATTTTTCAGAACAAGTGTGATGCCCCAACATGCATGTTCACTAATGATACTTCAAGGTTCATTTTGAAATTAATTTTTCACAATAAATAAATAATTATAATTATGAGTATTTGCAGAGACACTTGCCGTAATATCGATGAGCCAAAGAGCTTCTATAAGTTGATTGACAATTCGAATGTAACACATAATGTCATTCAGCCTTTATCCAGACGCAGTTTTCATTGACAAAAGTTCAATGATTGGAGTGGATAAGGAGAATATATCTGCCGTTTTACCAACATTTTCCTATTTAGCACTGTGTTCTCAGAAGGTTTCGACACTCCTATTATTCAAAATTATATATTTTATAAACATAAATGTTCAGGGTTGCGCAGAACATTATACCATGAAGACACAACTCATAGCATCAGAGAATACTGTCACTTGTTATACCTACGCGGGTAATGTGAGTATCATTCATGCTATCATAATACATAAATATGTATTCTTGTCTGTCTCACTCGCTTTGTTTGGCTGATACTCTCATTTAAACTTATTTTTAGAAACGCACTAACTACACTTGCAACGGCCAATTATGTTATGTTAATAGTTTTAATGGAACAAATACAACTCGCGGCTGTTTTAATTTAGTTTATGACAAACTATGGACATATGGAATAACTCAGCAATGGGAAAATCTGATAAATGACAGGAGGACTGAGGTAACTTTTTCATGATGAAATATACCATTCATTTAAACCAAAAATTTAAAGCGATTTTCCTTCCACAAATTTCTTCTTCTTGAATACTACTTTTGCAATCGCGATTACTGCAACCTCGAAGGAGTCGACATTACCAAGGTTGTGAACGGTGTTATGAAGAAAACAGAGGCCTCGAATGAACTGTTGACGCTAGAAAAATGAACAAACAACAAAAGTTGGTTTTCTTCTAAAATAATACGCTCAGAGCAAGCGATCAAGCAGTGGCATCTCAGTTCTCAATTCTATGATTATTGTGATTGTGGTAATCTTAATGAAGTCATGATCTACGAAAACGCTGATTCAAAAGATTGTATCGAGTTCAGTCGGAATGAAGCATTTAAGAATCATTAAGCGACACCCAAGTTCGATCAAACGAAAGCATTGCGAAAAAGAAAAAAAACTAACGAAAAAGACGAAAATTTTCGTGATACATAATCTACCGATACTACTAATACACACAATTACTTACTTACCCCGATAGTGTCACCACAACTTTCCAAAGATGAGATCTAGCTAGTTTCACAATACATTTATCCATGTATTAATACTCACAATTGTACAAAATGATTATGAAATTAGTTCTTATTATCCCTGGAGAGCTGTAGTGGTGACACCGGTGAAAGTAATGTATGCCGCCTGGGCAGGACTGATTTGTCCTCGTGGAGTAAGGCAAGATAACATCTGCAAATATAACGCTAACTTTTTCCCTTCTTCTCGTTAATACTCCTACCGCACAGTTCGATACTAATTGTGCAGAATCAACACTTTCAAGCACAAAAAATGAGAATAAAGCTTACTCGGATTAGCGTTTCACGAAAGGCGGGCGTTGTTGCAATCAGAACGATCGAGTGTATGGACGCATGAAAGGCAAATATGATGAGCGAGATGTCGAAGGGGAGGACCGCTTGAAATGAGAGTTCAAATCAGTAGTAATAACAGCGATTTCGGCGCTTGTGCTGCTTAGGTGGTCTCTCCCTTTCCCTCTCCGCAGATAGAAGAGCGATGGACTGAACCAGAGAACTTTGAATCAGCACTTACGCCATCGCGTGTTCGGGTAGAGCATTCCTGGGTGGTCATAGCGTGTTGCAACATACTGCGAGATAGAAGCAATACTGATGGGGATAATGATGAAAATGAATGGAGTTAGAGCCTGTAATGGAAAAGGTGCGTTTGACCAAGAATAAATTTGAACAAATCACATATTTTCACCTGGAAAATGAGGGACATTGTGAGAATTCGGTGCATATGTTGCGCAGTCGAGCTTATGTTTATAGCATTTCTAATAAGAACGAATGTATGGCGAGCTATCTGAAAACGGGCAACATTGAAGCGGTGTTTTGGAAAGCATTAAGGAATTTAGGGTACTCATTCGGCACTTGTCTAGTTCTCCGGAAGCATACTCTTTTTCAGGAAACTAGACAAGTACTAACCGTTTTAGTGTAAAAGAATTTCGCGAAATCTGAGATGATGTGCTGATTTTTTACCCAGATAATTCAACAAAAATATTCAATTTACTTCACCGACATTGTATAAAACTTGCCAATATTATGAAAATTATTGCAAAAAGGATGTCAAAAATTAATAACGAGTAGTAGATGTTATCAACCGGGAAAAAGTCAATTAGTTCGCTCTCGTCACTTTCGAAAGTATCGAACTGAAAAATGAGAAGATGATTCCAAAAACACCGATTTTTCAAATTAATTTTTATTCGAAAATAAAAAAAACCAAGATGTGCGTACATGATGGTGGAAAAAGGTCGCGTCGATAGGAGAACACTCGCTCTGAAAATGATCAAATTTGAAGAACAAAATGTTATATCACTTGCGTAAAACAAAATGCCAATCCCAAAATATGGAATCAGTAGCAGTAATAAGAACACGATTCGCGAATGCATGGACAATTTGAAACGGGATATGGTCGTGGCAATAATCTATGATAATGTTGTAAATTTACAAATTTCCCATAAGTCTGAACAAACTTGATGCCGATAGACGAAGAGTACGAAGTTAAAGAAGATTCCGAACATTACGAGTGATTGTACGATTGCCTGATAGAACGCAAAATAAGCACAGCACCTAAATCCTTTCAGTCTTCAAGCGTATCAAGGCGATCCTTATTATCATGCATGCGAATGTGTACAGATTTTATCCTCTTTTCCAAGGTTCATAGAAGTGTATATACACTCACAAAGCCTGGTGTTGAGGACGCTTTAATTTTCGTCCGCCTGTGCATGCACATTATCGGAAAGAGAAAGAAGGGGTCACCCAACCACTGCACGATAACGTCAACAGACATCCAACTGGCCTCAATTAAATCGATAACTCGGTTATCGAATATGTTTTCAAAATAATTGGAGTGCATACCAGTGACAGCAGGAGCATTGCGCTATAATCACGTTTCACCGATTTCGTAGACATCACAATGAAAGCACTAAAAGCCGTGATGAGAAGTGAGACGCACTAAAACATGTGGAATTTCAGTCATTGACTTGAAATTTTATGATTTTTTCGATGGATACAAAAACATTTTAGTAGAGAGAAACATGCCGTCATCGCGTAACGAAGAGCGGTAAAAATCGCTGGTTGATGTTTGGGATACGCGCAGTAGCCGCGGGCGTCATTCGTGTAGCACGACCACCACCAAGAGTCGGACGTGTCGAACAGTACCATACGTCAAATAGATCTCGCCTGAGCGAGAGGGGATGTCGGCATTCAGACAGAACCCATGTCGGCCGTAAAAAACTCCTTAAAACCATGCAAAAATTCGATTTCGTTTTGTAGACCACGTCGGCAAGTGTTTTAGGGACATCGGCAAATTTGCTGAGCTACACCAAATTCGACGTATGAACAGCACCATCTGAGCAGTAGGGTTACCGGGTTGTAGGGTTGCATGTTCGGTATTACCGCACTCTCTCGCGCCAGACAATTAGAGATAGCATGCAAATGTGAGAGAATTGCATGCGGTATTACCGCACAAACGCGGTATTAACGCATTTTGCGTTACCGGGTCGAATGCGAATTCACAGTCTTGGCTCATTCGAATACTCTTCTCAACTCTTTTCAACACCCTCTGTTCATTCGAAGCATAGGTGAAATAAGTCTTAGCCTGCGAAGTAACCATGTCGGCAAAAACTCCACAACCATGTCAGCAAAAATCGAAAAATCGTTACTTTTAGTGAAAACCGAAAATCACAAAAATCGAAAACTTCGATGTTGCTTCGATGTTTCTAGTATTTTTTGTACGTTTATGTTCAGGAGTGTGCAGAACAGTACAACAACTTGAAGATAAAACACATAGGATCAGATAATACCATCACTTGTTATACCTACGCGAGTAATGTGAGAACAGTTCATACTATAATAATACATCAATATGTCATCATGTCTCTCTCGCTTTCTTTGTTAGCCTGATAATCTTATTTGATCTTGCTTTTAGAATCACACTAATGACTACACTTGCTCCGGCCAATTATGTTACGTTAACAGTTTTAATGGAGCTAATACTACTCGGGGCTGTTTGAATTTTGTCTATGACAACATGTGGTCATATGAAATAACTCAGCAATGGGAAAATCTGATAAATGACAGGAGGACTGAGGTAAATTTTTTATATTTAAGAGACTGTCTCCGTAAAAATTCACCATTTCGTCTCTTTTCCGGACATCCTTCCAGGATATTCGATTCAGGCTTCCATACTACCACCACAGGAAGGTGTTGGGACATTGTTTACAGAACTGACCAATTTGGCCCCTCGTACTCCTAACGCGGCGCGCCAAGTGCGCGCGAAGTTCGAAAAATCGATTTTCATATCTTCTCAGCCGTTCAAGCTAGACTAAAAATTATTTTTGCAGTGTGTTAGTTAGCTCAAATGAGCAAACTTTGTTCAGGAAATTTTGGCCAACTTTGATTCCAGAGACGATATTGCTGTTTCAAAACTCATTTTTCTCTCCATTTCACCCTCTTTTCGAGAGGGGGCAAGGTCCCACATACAGCACAGTGCACCCACCATGCCCATGAACAAGTTCCACCACATTAGAGGCAAATCGGTTTTACTCCACCCCCCACTTTTATTTCTCGAAGTTGGTATACTGCCGAACTCGAAAAGTGGAAAAGATAGCTTTCACCTTACTTATACTCCTACGAAAATTGGAAGCACCCAAAAGTGTTAACTTCTAAGTTTTGGAAAGATTAAAGCTCTTTGGGTATTTTTCCGGAGATGACTTTGTCGTTGAGAACCATGACCCGGGGTTCATGGATGCACTCTGAACCTCGCCACCATGAACCCCGGGTCATGGTCAAAAATCGAGTTGGTGGGGATCCTAAGCTAACATACCTCATCGCATACTACAGTCCCACACATACTACCGTAGTCCGGTATACCGTGCTCTGTTCAATCGCGAACTGACTTTTATGCAAAAATGCATTTCAACGTCTCTTCAGCGGGTTTTCACGAGCAACGCTTCGAGGAAAAATATGCGAACTGAACCAAATCTTAGAGTCGCTCACAGGCTACCCTTGCAAAACAATCAGATCAAATGCGTGGCTGATTCGATCCCAAAGATCCATACGACCTGCAGAAAAATGATTTTATTGAAAAAGTCAGTTCGTGGTTGAATAGAACACGGTATACCGGGCTACGGTAGTATGTGTGGCACTGTAGTATGCGATGAGGTATGTTACTTCAGGATCCCCACCAACTCGATTTGGACCATGACCCGGGGTTCATGGTTGGAAGGTGCAGAGTGCACCCATGACCCCCGGGTCATGGTTCCAAAATCCAAAGTCGCCCCTGGAAAAATATCCAAAGTGTTTCAATCTCTCCAAAACTTCAAAATAAGTACATTTAGGCTCTGGCTATTCCGATAGAAGTACAAACAATTTTAAAGCTACTTTTCCGTTTTTCGAATAACACAGTGTACCAACTTCGGGTATCAAAAGTGGGGGGTGGAGAAAAACCGATTCCCCTCTAATGTGGTGGAAGTTCTTCATGGGCATGGTGGGTGCACTGTGCCGTATGTGGGACCTTGCCCCCCTCTCGAAAAGAGGGTAAAATGAAAAGAAAAATGAGTTTTGAAACATCAAAATCGACGTTGGAATCGAATCCGACCAAAATTTCCTGATCAAGGTTTGCACATTTGATCTCACTAACACAATGCAAAAAGAATTTCGAGTCTAGCTTGTTCGGCTGAGAAGATATAAAAATCGATTTTTCGAATTTCCCGCGCACCTGGCGCGCCGCGTTAGGAGTATGAAGGGCCAATTTGGCCAGTTCTGTAATTAAGAGTCCAACACTTTCCTGTGGTGACAGTATGGGGGTCTGAATCGAATATCCTGGAAGGATGTCCGGGGAGTGCTGAATTTTTACCGAGACAGTCTCTTAAGAGACCGGCTCGGAGAAAATTTACCATATCGGCCCTTTTCCGGACATTCCGCCAGGACTTTCGATCCAGACCGCCATACTCACATATGATGGCGGGCCTTTGACCTTGTTTAAAAAAATGATAACGTCACTGTCCGTATTGCGAAATGCGGCGCGCCGGGTGCGCGCGAAGTTTGAAAAGTGCATTTTCGTATCTTTTCAACGGAACAAGCTAGAATCAAAATTCCATCTGCATTGTGTTAGGCATGCCCAGAATGCACGGGGGCACTATCGGATAAATTCTAGGACGAGTCTCATACTGACTTTGTGTCTCAAAATTTTAGTTTTCTCGAATTTTCACTTTTCCGGAGTGGCGTCCGCCCTTACAATGTAGGTATAGAAGGGCACCCCATGCCCTCCTGCATCGATCCCACCACATATGAAACAGATTGGGAAAGGAAGTTTTTTGAAAAGTTTATCTGAGTGATCCGAAGTCAGTCACAGGCTATACTTTTCTGTAGTTTCACATCCAGTCCCTTTCAGATTTCTAGAACATACCATGTACACAGTGTCAGTAGGCCATAGTGTGAATATTTATCATCATAGGAATCGATAACGCCATCATCGTTTTTTCGGACCATGACCCGGGGTTCATGGTCTCGGATTGGCTCACCACCATGAACCCGGGGTCATGGTCCAAAAATGGCCTGAAAAGTCATCATTGAGAAACTTCGAATACTATGCGGCATTGCAAAGCACAGTGACTCCACAATCTACCGTACCCCGTGCTACCGTAATCTGGAAGCTGTTGAATCGTAAACTGACTTTTTAAAATACATTTTCGAAAAAAAAATCACAACGTCTCACTGAATCAAGATAAAAATCATTTTCATGTTGCAGGGTGTCAGTTATGGTCATAGCGTGCCGTGACAATATTCTGCTTAAATTTAGAGATTTTTCATGTCATGAATAGAGAGTCAAAAATAATGATTTTCTGAGTAAACACTTCATGATCATCACACTGCTAATATTTGGCAGAATATTGTCACGACACGCTCTGACCATAACTGACACCCTGCAACATGAAAATGCATTTTATCTTGATTCAGTGAGACGTTGTGATTTTTTTCGAAAATATATTTTAAAAAGTCAGTTTACGATTCAACAGCTTCCAGATTACGGTAGCACGGGGTACGGTAGATTGTGGAGTCACTGTGCTTTGCAATCCCGCATAGTATTCGAAGTTTCTCAATGATGACTTTTCAGGCCATTTTTGGACCATGACCCCGGGTTCAAGGTGGTGAGCCACTCCGAGACCATGAACCCCGGGTCATGGTCCGAAAAAACGATGATGGCGTAATCAATTCCTATGATGATAAATATTCACACTATGGCCTACTGACACTGTGTACATGGTTTGTTCTAGAAATCTGAAAGGGACTGGATGTGAAACTACAGAAAAGTATAGCCTGTGACTGACTTCGGATCACTCAGATAAACTTTTCAAAAAACTTCCTTTCCCAATCTGTTTCATATGTGGTGGGATCGATGCAGGAGGGCATGGGGTGCCCTTCTATACCTACATTGTAAGGGCGGACGCCACTCCGGAACAGTGAAAATTCGAGAAAACTAAAATTTTGAGACACAAAGTCAGTATGAGACTCGTCCTAGAATTTATCCCGATAGTGCCCCCGTGCATTCTGGGCATGCCTAACACAATGCAGATGGAATTTTGATTCTAGCTTGTTCCGTTGAAAAGATACGAAAATGCACTTTTCAAACTTCGCGCGCACCCGGCGCGCCGCATTTCGCAATACGGACAGTTACGTCATCATTTTTGTAAACAAGGTCAAAGGCCCGCCATCATATGTGAGTATGGCGGTCTGGATCGAAAGTCCTGGCGGAATGTCCGCCGGATGGTGAATTTTCTCAGAGCCGGTCTCTTAAGAGACTGTCTCCGTAAAAATTTAGCATCGGGCGGACATCCTTCCAGGATATTCAATTCAGTCCTTCATACTAACGCCACAGGAAGGTGTTTGGCCCATGTCCACGAAACCGGCCAATTTGGCCTCTCGTAATCCTAACGTGGCGCGCCAGGTGAGCGCGAAGTTCAATAATTCGATTTTCATATCTTCTCTGTTGTTCGAGCTAGACTCAAAATTCTTTTTGCTTTGAGTTAGTGAGCTCAAATGAGCAAACTTTCATCAGAAATTTTCTTCGAACTTCAATTCCTCAGGTGATTTTGAGTGTTCAAAATCAAGCTTTTGACCACTATTGAACGCTTACCGTCATTAGCGGAGGGTGAAACATGACACACAGTGTACTACTGATGCCTACGAACATGTTTGACCACATTTGAAAGAAATCGGTTTTACTCCTTCCGGGACTTTTGTTTCCTGAAGTTGGCATACTGCGTTACTCAAAAATCAGAAGGAGAGCTTTCCCCACTTTTATGCACCCACTAGAACCGCTAGCACCTAAACGTAGTAACTTTGAAGTTTTGGGGAGATTGAACCACTTTGGATATTTTTCCGGAGGCGACTTTGGATTCTAAGACCATGACCCGGGGGTCATGGGTGCATTTTGCACCTTGGAACCATGAACCCCGGGTCATGGTCCAAAACGAGTTGGTGGGGACCCTGACGTAACATACCTCATTGCATACTACAGTGCCGCACATACTACCGTAACCCGGTATACCGTGCTCAGTTCAATCACGAACTGACTTTTCTTCGAAAATAAAATTTCAAGCGATTTGGTTGACTTTTGGTATCAGATCAGCGTCGGATTCGCTCTCTCAGTTTTTTGTAGGCTAGCTTGTGAGCCAGTCGAACATTATTATTTGCTTCCATATTTTTCCTCGAAACGTTGTAGGTGAGAACCCTCCGAAGAGTCGTTGTAACGCATTTTTTGAATTAAAGTCAGTTCGCGATTGAACAGAGCGTGGTATAACGGGCTACGGTAGCATGTGTTGTGCTGGAGTATGCAATGAGGTATGTTACTTCAGGATCCCCACCAACTCGATTTTGGACCATGACCCGGGGTTCATGGTTCCAAGGTGCAAAATGCACCCATGACCCCCGGGTCATGGTTCTCGTCGACAAAATCGCCTCCGGAAAAATACTCAAAGTGCTTTAATCTTCTCAAAACTTCGAAGTTAACACATTTAGGCCCTGACCTTTCTAGTACACGTATACATTTGGTGAACGCTACGTTTTCGCCTTTTGGAGTTTGGCAGTACACCAACTTCGGGAATCAAAAGTCCCAGAAGGAGTAAAACCAATTTCTTTCAAATGTGGTCAGACATGTTCGTAGGCATCAGTAGTACACTGTGTGTCATGTTTCACCCTCCGCTAATGACGGTAAGCGTTCAATAGTGGTCAAAAACTTGATTTTGAACACTCAAAATCACCTGAGGAATTGAAGTTCGAAGAAAATTTCTGATGAAAGTTTGCTCATTTGAGTTCACTAACTCAAAGCAAAAAGAATTTTGAGTCTAGCTCGAACAACAGAGAAGATATGAAAATCGAATTTTTGAACTTCGCGCTCACCTGGCGCGCCACGTTAGGGTTACGAGAGGCCAAATTGGCCGGTTTCGTGGACAAGGGCCAAACATCTTCCTGTGGCGTTAGTATGGAGGACTGAATCGAATATCCTGGAAGGATGTCCGGAAAAATGGGGAAATGATAAATTTTTACGGAGACAGTCTCTTAAACCATAGCATTGATTTAAACCAAAAAATTGCATAGCGATTTTCCTTCCACAAATTTCTTCTTCTTGAATACTACTTTTGCAATCGCGACTACTGCAATCTCGAAGGAGTCGACATTACCAAGGTTGTGAACGGTGTTATGAAGAAAACCGATGCCTCGAATGAACTGTTGTTGCCAGAAAAAATGATGAAACGGCTAAAATTGGTTTCTTTTCTCGAATAATACGCTGTTCAGAGCAAACGATCCTGCAGTGGCATCACGATTCTCAATTCTGTGATTATTGTGATTGTGGTAATCTTAATAAAGTTATGATCTACGAAAATACTGAGCTCCTGATTCGAAAGATTCGAATTTGATCGAAATTGCGTAAAATAATGCATTTGAGAATAATTGAGCGATATCCAATTCGATCATACAAAAAATTGTATACATACAACGGATACTTCTAATTCACACAATTACTTATTTGCCCCGATAGTGTCACCACAACATCCCAAAGATGAGATCTTGCTTGTTTCAAAATGCATTTATCCATGTATTAACGAATACTCGCAATTGTACAAAAATGATTATAAAAATGCATATATATTATCCCTGGAGAGCTGTAGTGGTGGCACCGGTGAAAGTGATGTATGCCTCCTCTGCAGGGCTGATTTGTCCTCGTGGAATCAAGCACGAAAAAATCTGTATTAAAAACATTTCTTGAATCAGCCATAAAGATTTATAAACAAGAAGAAGTTTTCTAAGAGATCATGTAGAGAAGAACAGTTTCAAGCGGAGCGGAAAAACTAGATATAATTCGAACCCGGAGCAGCGTTTCTCGAAAGGCGGGCGTTGTCGCAATCAGAACGATTGAATGAATAGAAGCATGCAAAGCAAAGATGATAAGAGAGATGTCGAACGGGAGAACAGCTGGAAATGAGAACAAAGAATAAATAATAAATAATAATAATGCGATTTCATACGCCATCGCGTGTTCGGGTAGAGCATTCCTGGGTGGTCATAGCGTGTTGCAACATACTGCGAGATAGAAGCAATACTGATGGGAATAATGATGAAAATGAATGGAGTTAATGCATGAAAAGATTAGATGCGGAGTTGACAAAGAATATGTTTTTCACCTGGAAAATGAGAGACATAGTTAGAATTTGGTGCATACGTTGCGAAGTCGAGCTTATATTTACAGCGTTTCTAATGAGAACGAAGGTATGACGAGCAATCTGAAATTAATAACGAGTTTTTTAAGGATTAAAGAAGCACTATAATCGTTTGGCACTGCTCTAGTTCCCCGGAAGAATATGGGGAACCTGATTAATTCAAATCAGCTAAGTGCGAACAAATTTTAAAACAGCAGTTCATAAAAAAATTCATTAAAGTTATTAGGGTGTCCGGAAAGTCCTTTGAATTTTTTATTATCTCAACCGTTTTCAAACGAAATGGAGAAAGTGCACGTGTACTAGAAAGAGGGATGGCTGCTCTATGATTTAGAACATTGAAGTAGCGAATTCGAAATACTTCGAGTAAACTGCACAAACTTATGTGATTTGCTATGAAAAAAGTTTATTTTTATTTTTTTTCAAATCTCGCTAATGCTTTGAGGTAAAATTAGGTAATTCAGCTCATCCGACTAAGAGGCCGGCAAAAAAAACCAAGTGAGTGCAATTCTGAACTCGCGAACATCATTGCATAATAACTACGAAAAATTTTTAAAATACAGCCTTTTGTATTTTTTATCAGAAATCTGGAACTTCAAATAGCGATTTGCATACTACCATTTGTTAAAACACGTGAAGGCCGTAATATCAAAAAAAAGTTTGGGGATTAGCGGCTGTGTAAGAAGCCTGAAAAAATTAAGAGACCTGCTCCGTAAAAATCGAAGATTATCGCCTACCCTCCGGACACGTTCCTCTCGGAACGGGGCCAACCAGCCCATACTCTAGTGTTAGGAGGGTCTTGGCCTCACATTGCTCATAGCACCCCTTGTTTGGGGTTTCCACCTTTACGGCACGAGAAAAGTGGAAATATGTGTGAAATGTTCGAAAAATCATAAAATGCAAAGTTGGAGAGATTGACTCAAATGTTCACGTGCATCACGTTAGAGGTGCCCAGAGGCATCACAGCAGCAGTCTAGATTGATTCTTGATTGATTCCGGATTTTTGTTCTGATCTCAAATTTTCTTTCCTTGATCAAAGTAGCCTATAGATGCCGCTAGGGCCCAAGACAACCTATGTGTGGATTGTAGCCCACAGGTGTAGGAATCTGAAAATATGG
>LS511435.1:1360526-1391489 GCA_900490845.1 Pristionchus japonicus | reverse complement strand
TGCTTTGACTTTGCGTATTTCAATAAAATGTTTTCACAATGTACAGTTTCAAAAAAATCTTTTAAAAGTTCTTTGTTTATTAACGCTCCCCGTGGATATGCTCTTTGTGTATTGGGTGAAGAAAGCAAGCGTCATTATTGACAGACAAGTGAACTAACTCCGCAGTTACATCGGTTTTTGGAATAAGGTTCGAAAAACAAGAGAATTTCTTGGAAGAAATTGAGTTTTTCTTGCAAAAAATTCTCCTTATCAAAAAATTCTCGTTCAAGAAAAAACGGACACTCATAAAAAAGAAATAATTGTTCTTGTAAAAAAATTTAATTGAAATGCATTTACATTTACATTTACATTTAATCAACTTTATCAGCTCTTTCAGTGGGTGTTACGAAGCTGGGTTGCCATGAGAGTTCTCCATTGCGCTCGATCGTGTCTTGCGATTTGCATGAATTGAGGACCGGCTGCTTTGACGAAATCATCTCTCCATCTCTTGGCTGGGCGTCCTTGTCTTCTCTTACGGGGAGGGGTCCAATTGTGCACATTTAGCATCCATCGGTTATGACACGCCCTTGAGATCCGCTCAACCCATACCCACTTCCGTCTTCCCGCTTCCCAAACAACGTCTTTGAATTGTGTGATGCCACGGATTCGCTCGTTAGTCACTCGGTCAAGTATTGAAATGCAAATTGTGAATAAAAAAAGAGAGGAAGAGTGGTGAGTAATGTTCGATAAGTAATAATTATCCACGAAACAAAAAAAAACTTATTCTTGCAAAAAAGTTTTTTCTTGATCAAAGGTTCTTGAATAAGAAAGATTTCTTGGCGATTCTTAGGATGATCAAGGATGATCAGAGATTCAAGGAGAACGAGAATTTTCCTCTAATCAGAGGAAAACTACATACTACTTTTCTAAAGTCATTGTTGTTGTCAGTAGATGTTACCTTTATAGCCATTCTCATTTCAAATATTGATCCATCACTTGCATTCTGGCGTTATACATCGCAATTATTGAAATGATTTCCTAATAAAAGCGTAATAAATATTACTTTGAAGCTGAAACGAACATAAAAATTGGGACACACAACACTGCACAAAAGCACTGCACCATATACCCTTATCTCGCCATCTCTATCTCACCTTTCTCCCGGTCAATGTGAAACGCGACACAGTTGACTCACAGCCCATCCTCTCTCCCTCTGCTTCCCTCCACCCGCGGTGTAATACTCGCCTACTCTAGCACGCAGCCCGTCTTTATCCCCTCTTCTCAACCGCTCGGAGTTAGTTCGGGCTGAAAGGCCCTTCTCCTCGCTCCCCTTACCGGTCGTGTGGCCCTCGGAGGGCGCAGAGGCAGAGAACAGCAAAAACTCCCCCCCCCCTTCCCTCCTTCCTCGGTTCATGTGGAACCCGCGCTTCTTCTTCGGTCGCTGTAAGAACAGCAAACCCTTCCCGCCTTCCTCGTTCGGCTCATCCTCGGTTCGCGTAGAACCATTGACAACCATCTTCGGTCGCTGTTCTCTCCTCTGCCCCCGCACACGTGATCCGCCCCCACGGCGGCCGGTGAGGAGCACCTCCCATTCCATTTTTGGATGCCCCCCGGAGGTGGGGCGAGCATTGCTGGAACGACGCATCCCTATAGGCAGTTAGAGATGGATCTGCTTGCGCATATAAATATGACTGGAACACATTGGGATCATACATATTGGAACACACAGTACAGCTCATAAGTGACACACCAAATACCCTTATCTCATTCTCTCTATCTCAGTCGCCTTTCTCCAATGTGCAATGCGAGACAACTGACTCACTACCCGGCCTCTCTCCCTCTGCTTCCCTCCTCTCGCGGTGTACTACCCGGCTGCTCTAGCACGCAGCCCGTCTATAGCTTCCCCTTATCTCGCAATATCGTCTGCGTGTGCATATCTCACCATTTTTATGAGGAGACCCGGAGGAAGAGAAAGGGTAAAAGGTGGCGGAGCTTACATTAACTCATGAAGAATGGAAAGTCTGAACCTTGTCAGCATTTCATTGCGACCACTGATAAATGTTCTGTATTCCGCATTCTAGAGGTGGAGTGAGCAAATCGGAGATGGAATGTAGAAACCATTACCGAAAAGTTTGAGCTGGCTAAACATTACAATATCCCACCGTAGATATTTCTGAGACCAGTTTCATTCAGACATTCACCAAACGTCACCATTCACTTATTGCTTCCAATTGTTTCCTATCCATTGATGTTGCAGAAGCATCATTGGCTCTATAACCTGTCATGGTGATGGCGAAGTGTGCAAGTTTCACAGAAACGCAACATACTATTGCTTATCCAGATTGTTCTATGATTTTGCGAATCCAGATACACATTATTACGTCTCTACATTGATCTCCATTCTCTACCCTGGCCTCTTGTTCTTTTAATCGTCTGTCCAGTTTATAATTTTCTCGGTATGACCAAAAAATATTAATTAATGAATAAGAGAGTGCTTGTTTTCACGGCTAAATATTCAATGATTAAAACGCATGCGAACACAAAAGTAACTTCCACACCACCATAACTCTTTTCTTCCCTCCATTCTCCAACTTCTTCCTCCTCCTCTAGATCCATGGCACACGAGTCAAGTGACGATGAGTTCAATGTCCATTGTCTTTCCCTTAGCGTGCCTCCTCCCGCGGTGTACTACCCGGTTAGTTCAGCACGCACCGCGCCTCTAGGCGTCCTACCAGCCCCACTCAATCACTTACTCGCTCCCCTCACCGATCTTGTGGCCCTCGGCGGGCGCAGAGGCTGGATAACACTGAACCCCCCTTCACCTCAACTCCTGGGCCCCTGAAAAGTGTTGTTCGGCCTCTGTGCCCACGCGCAGCCGACCCCAGCGACCGGTGAGGAGCAACCTCCTATTCCATTTTTTGGATACCCCCGGAGGTGGGGCGAGCAAATCGGCGAAGGAAGCAGGATATCCCGAGTGAACCCATATTCTACTGTTCATTTCGATAGACATGCTTCAACAATGAACGACCGTTGAAAAGTAAAAAAAAACCACTTCCCCTGTGGCTATGCTCTTTGTGTATTTTGAATGAAAAAAGCTAGCGGCTTTTTTTGACAGGACAGAAAACTGATCGTGCAAGAACACACGCAGGCGCATCGGTTGAAGGATCCTCAGACAATTTTTGTCTCACCCTCTCTCAATAACTGTCAAGATGCCTCCAGTCACAGTGAGTTTGAATGTGAGAGCCACAATTCCTAATAATGCCCCATTTCAGGTTCAAGAAGCGCTCAACTTCATTACACACGTCAAAGAAGTGTTTGTGGAACTTCCCGGAAGGTATTCACTATTCATGGAGCTACTGAAAGATTTCCAGAGAGGACTGTTTGTTTCAATGCACTTTTTAAGAACTATCGTACATTGCTCCTAAAACCGAACAAACGTACGTTTTGTACGTTTTACCATTTCTATCTTTTGGCAAATCGGCGTCGAATATTGCCAGCCTTGCTTACTTTTTTGATTCAGAATTTCTACGGAGACATTTATGCAATGTGCAATATTGGTTTTCTCTGATCAGCCCACACTCATTACGGGATGTAGCAGATTCCTTCCCAGAGGATATACAATGGGAGTTGAAGAGGACGGATCACCGTTCATCATTGTCCCACACGGAGTTAGCTTTACTGTAAGTGGAACCTTATCCTCGTTCAATATTCTCTCTCTCCCTTTATTTTTTTTGCACCGCATAAGGAGCATCGAAACAACAATTCTAAACAACAAAAAAAAAGATTTAAAAGAACAAATAAAAGATCGATTGATTCTTTCAGGATGATGATCATATCAAGCTAAAAGCGTATAGTCAATTTGTCAATGAATTCATGCTAACCGACTGAACTCGAATTATATTTATTTGTTTTGCCTCTAATTCAGATTTCGAATTTTAAGATCAATTTTTTGAGCATTTGATAAAAAGAAAGGAATCGATGAATTTGTGTACATTACAAATACTTTGTAATCTGATTTCGATCCTGTCCTTACCCTGACCTCTTGATTTTTCTTCTGATTCGTTCAATCACTTATTTTTTCACGTGCGATAAAATACGAAAATGGTAGATGGAAATGGCAGAGTTTTATGAAATTTGATCTGGAAAGAAGAGAGATTATTCGTTTTCAGTGTGCTCTCACGCGAGATAGTTTATAAACAATTTATACAAACAAATATTATTGACATTTACTGTTCTTTTGTCAGCACGGGATTGCCATCCTTCACTGGTCGAATTTGCAGGTATTTGGCGCTGATTGCTGTTCCACTCATGACAATCGTAACCAGAGTTAGGTTGAGTCCGAACGGCATTTTGATCAGAACGGACGACGCATCGTTAGCATGATGCTTAGGGGAATGAATTCTGAACGTACATAAGTTATTGAGAAAGTTTAAGAAAAGAGGCAGAATTTTTTGCATATCTCACTTGTTTGGAACAATATGGAAATAGAGAATGTGGAAAAAGAGTCTAAGAATAATAAAACGTTATCCGAGTGTAGATCGGAGAATCTGGAAAACCAACACTTCAATCAAAATTAAATAGAAATGAGGAGATCGCGGAAAAACGGCACCAATAAACAAGGAAACTAAATGAAACAAGTGAAGACGAGATAAATAGACGGAGGAAGATGTTTGGTCAGCTAGAGGACTTTGAGTCATCAGCGCAAATACGAAGAGCGGCTCACAACTCAACAGATCCGGAAGTAATCTCACTAGTTGCTTCAATAAATCACATTTCGAAATGAGTACTCGAAAATATTGATCAGTTCTCTTTGTGAATCTGCGCTTGCGTGATCAGAAGATTCAGAAGAGAAACATTTTTTATCACAATTGAACGATACGAAGTCGTAAGCTATCAAGAAATCAGGAAAATGACTTTCAGAGAACTTGATGCTCAGAGAGCTTGTTGGCATCATCAGAAGCAGAAAGGATCTGAATTCTTTCATTTATTATCAGAAATGTGTGACAGCATGTACCTGTGGCCCATTATCGCGATTGATCAGGTATAAGTTTTTGTAATTTCTGAAAATAAAAATATCACAATGAAAATATCCCGATACAGTGTACCACAAATGGCATCCATCGATCTTTGCGTTGTCCATTACGACTTGACGAATGATTTCATTATTTCAGATGCACTGCTTTGATTATTCCCACAAAAGGAGATGAGTTCCGAGTGTAGATCGGATAATCTGGAAATCGGTTGGCTTGGAATAAATGAAGGTCGGCTTGCTGTGCGAAAGTGAATACTCTGCGAGAAGAAAAAACATGAGTGAGGAGAAGTAGAAGACATACAAGGCATTTTCTCGAGAGAATGAGACGGTAATATGAGTATGTTGCGCAAATACGGGTAACAAGCAGCCTGCCAGCCTCGAGTAACTGACTAACATGCATGTAGATACTGGAATTGACATACTCAAAGGTGAAAATAACCAAATAAGGAAGGAATAAATGATTATAATAATTTGATTTGATTTACATAAAAACAAACAATTGTGATACTAACTGAATCGGAATGAATCTGAGTGCTTATCAACAATCATAGGCAGTAATAACACAAAAGAAATTTATTTACCATGATTTTTCTTCATTGATTCAATCCGGCTGTTTCAGGA
Source organism: Pristionchus japonicus (assembly GCA_900490845.1). Taxonomy (NCBI): domain Eukaryota; kingdom Metazoa; phylum Nematoda; class Chromadorea; order Rhabditida; family Neodiplogasteridae; genus Pristionchus; species Pristionchus japonicus. The sequence continues at coordinate 1,385,857 of LS511435.1, read as the reverse complement.
GCTTTCTCATTGAAAAAAAGTCATCTCATGGGACGAGCCGGTACATAATCTGTTCTATAGAGCATCTTGGTTTTTTCCCATTGTAACCTGACATCCTTTCCGATGCGGATGTCTTATCTGAAATGCAAATATTAATTTTAACGTCAACAGAAAATTGTCTCACCAATAGCCATATTGAAGCTGGACGTCCAAGTATTAGTTCAGTTTTGACGTTGATTAGCAATTTCAATCGAGAGTGCTTCTCCGAATGTAGATCGAAGAATCTGGAAAGGACCCTGTACAGCATCAATGAGATTGTACATATGAAGTAACATCCATCCACCAAGGATAGTAAAAGAGGGCAGTGAAGAGTAAGTAAGTTGATTGAGGAAGATGTTTGATCAGTAAGGGGAATTTGAGTCACCAGAGAGGCGATGCTTACACGCCAGGAAGTAACAAACACAAATCGCTTCAATCATTCGTATGTCGGAATGAGAACTCGAAAATATCGATCTCTAGCTACCATGTTTTTAGAAAAACTGTACTTGTGTGATAAGTAGAGCGGCTGAAGGAAGGGCCCTGCCGCTCTCTCACTGCACCGCGCACCCTTCCCCTTTCCTTCATGTTCTCTAGTGATAAGAAAATTTAGAAGAGAAACATTTTATCACAAAAGAAAGAGACGGAATCGTAAGCGATCAAGAAATGAGGTGGATGTTCTTGAGCGACCATGATCACGTTGTATTGTTCCCGTATTCTAGTTCGAAAGCTAATTGACTTGCATCCATAATCAGGTTCACGGAACTGAATCTGAATTTATGCATTAGCAAATCCCATAAGTGCGACACGATACCTTTGATCTGTTTCATCATTTACTCAGGTGTAAACGAAGCCGTTCTTGATCTGAATATAAAGTAATAAAGATTTTACGATGTAGAAATTCACCAGTAAAATCGGATTTGACTCCATGTAGGCATTATGGATGTGACGAATAAATATTTCAGTTGCATTTCATTGGGTGTTCTCGCGAGAGCACTGAAGGTCCGAGTGCAGATCGGAGAATCTACAAAGAGTTATTTGAAGAAAAAATTCAATAGAAACATGAAACAAATTGAAAGAATTCACGAGTATTGAAACGTGGAAAATGAGTGTAGATAGATAGAAGAGTGGTAAGCCTCGGGAAAGGAAAGAGGAAATATGAGCAGGTAGAGCAAATATGAGTCTCAGGAAGTCAGGAAGAAGGAAAGGCACTTGTCTAGTTCCCCGGAAGAATGGTTGAGATTCGCTCATACCTAATAAGACATTTTCAAGCGCAGGGTTGGTGGTCGGGGTGGATGGAGGATAGACACTCTTCCGGAGAACTAGACAAGTACCGAAGGAAACACTCGGCAAACTGGATGATTCGCACCAACTTACTATCGTGGGCGTGCTTGAAGAAAAACTGTATTTTGCAGTCAGCAATGACTATTATCGTTGTGAGAAGCGAATGCAGTCTAAGGCACTTCATTATTATCTACTGCACGACCCAGCTTCTTGCTTCCGATCTCACGATCACGATAGCAAATACAAAACGAAAGACGACGAAAGACTTTATTCTCATCAACAAGGCAAACGCTACGAGACAGATTTCCATGCGTGCGACGTCCGTGTGGAAATGTGAAGTTACTCTCAGTAGATACAAGTCAAATATTTTCCTGCGTTCTGTCGCACCCAAATTCGAGCCATCTGAAACGTAACACTTCAAAACAGGCACGGCTGGGGAGAAATGGGTATGAAACGTAATCTTAATTGCGAGGGATAGGTCGCAGATAAGTAAATAGAGAGCCAATCAAAATGCAATCAAAATAATCACCAGTACATGTCACATATGCGTCCATTGGCACTCTGGTTTTATGCTGTGGAAAAAGTGGGGGGAGAAAAGAGAAAAGAGAAAAAACGGGTGGAAAAAGTCAAAGGAGAAAATGAGAATTTTGAATTCGCGCCTTTTCGAGATCTCACTTCTCCGTGGAGCTAGAGACTTTTAAACTGGGGATATGGGTTTTTCACCCCTCAGAACCCTAAATTCGAATCTAAAAGTCGCTAGATGCTCGGGGAAGCCCGATACAGAAAAGGCGCCAATTCAAAATTTTGGTTTTCTCCTTTTTCTCTCCATGCGACTTTTTCCACCCCAGGAGAAAATCCCCCCTGACTTTTTCCGCAGCATTAGTAGAAAAAATGAAGAACATCTTCGATAAAGGAAATGATTTCCGAGTGTAGATCGGAGAATCTGAAATAGGAACAATTGGGTAAGAACATTGATAGGAGCCCGTAGGGTTGCCGGTTCGGTTTCGGTTTCGGGTTTACCGGCCTCTCGTTCCCTCCCGCACGTACGCAAGCGCACGTCCGAGAAGAGGGAGGAGGAGAGGTCAAAACCGACACAAAACCGACTCGGAGTCGGCTTTGAGTCGGCTTTGAACTCTTGAGGTCGAGGGAGAGAGGAGGCTAGAGACGAGAGAGAGAGCGTGCGGAAACGAGAGACGCAGAGAGGGGAGAGGTAGATCACGAGGTCAAAGCCGACTCAAAGCCGACTCCGAGTCGGCTTTGTGTCGGTTTTGATCTCTCCTTCTCTCTCATAGAGCACGTGCTCGAGTGAGAGGGAAAGAACTAACGTGGGCTCGGTATAACCGAACCCGAACCTGCAACCCTAGGAGCCCGTTTGCGTAAGAATCGGACAACTCCGGGGTGGGTCTGACACAGCCAAAAAAGGTCGATTCTCCCAAAGCACGTGATTTGGGGTTCTCGAGGGTGCTGATGACGCTGGACACTATCATTTTCCATTTTGAGCCTGAATTGGCTCCAGACGACGTCACGTCGAAATCGGCTTCTTGGCTGCTACTCAGCCCTCGAGATCGCTAAAATTAGGCCAGTATGGCTCCTAGGGCAGAATTGTGTGCTGATCACGCCTGTCTCGTTCATTTTTCATAAATTGTTCAAATTATTTTTGAAAAATCGATCTTGTGACTCCGTAAAACGCGGGCTTAGCTTTTTGTGTAGATCGATCCGCCTTGACGAGAGGATTTCAAATCTATGTTTATTGTCTCACACAAACGTCAGAAAACTTCTAGTGGAGGAGAACAGTGCCGAAAATACGGTCTGAAACGACGCCCTTCCCTTTGATCTACCCCTGTCTCGTCCTTCATCGACCCTCTTCCTACGTGACCCCGACGAGAGAGTGTGCGGGGAAGAGAGAGCGCAGAGAGGTGGGAGGAAGGAGAGGGGTAGATCAAAGGGAAGGGCGTCGTTTCAGACCGTTTTTTTAGCACTGTTCTCCTCCACTAGAAGTTTTCTGACGTTTGTGTGAGACAATAAACATAGATTTGAAATCCTCTCGTCAAGGCGGATCGATCTACACAAAAAGCAAAGCCCGCGTTTTACGGAGTCACAAGATCGAGTTTTTAAAAATAAATTGAACAATTTATGAAAAATGAACAAGACAGACGTGATCAGCACACAATTCTGCCCTAGGAGCCATACTGGCCTAATTTTAGCGATCTCGAGGGCTGAGTAGCAGCCGAGAAGCCGATTTCGACGTGACGTCGTCTGGAGCCAACGGAGGCTCAAAATGGAAAATGATAGTGTCCAGCGTCATCAGCACCCTCGAGAACCCCAAATCACGTGCTTTGTGAGAATCGACCTTTTTTGGCTGTGCCAGCCTTTGTCCGACTCTTACGCGAACGGGCTCATAGGAAGCGGGGGCAGCACAGATCCTAAAGAGGAGGCTACTAGGAAAAGAAATTGGAAAAGATGGTGGAAAAGAAGAAAATGAGTCAAGAGAAGTATTTGCATGCCCAGAAGGAAATATGAGCAGAAAGGTAAACACGGGCCTCTAAAGTGAGAAATACCAGCTCCTGAAGCAACTTCCTTCAATTCATATTTATAGTGAATCAAAGCATCTCATTTTGGTTGTGAAATGACATTCAAACTCGATACCAAGCTCATAAATAATTAATTGATCAATAATGAAATAAAGCTATGTGTTAATCCGAAGCGAGCGTTCAAATCTTCCGTTTGAACATAACACAACCTTGTTGGACGAGATGCTGCACTAATTGTTCGAATTTCGAATTGAGAGAGTTTTCACATTGCGATAGAATCGTAATATCCAGATTTCTCCGTACAGCGTAGCCTTGCCTGAAACGCAAATATTAGGTTGGTCCATAAGTTTTGCACGATTTTGATTGTGATATAATTCTCTATCCTCAAATCTCCGTGACATGTCCGTAACGCACCGTGTAGCAGTAGACTTGAGCTCTATCCATGCATCTTTGAATCAATTTTCGCTTTCGCAGAATTCGTGAAAATAATTTAAAATTAGCAAACGAAAAAAATGCGCAAAACTAAGTACTTTTTCAAGCTGTGTGTTTTGATCAAGCCAATGATACCGGTATTCTCCCAATTTTTTCAGGTATAGCGAAAGGGTCAGTGTATCAGAAGAACACAATAGTTTGTACGTTGCAGTTCTGTAAGAAAATTTATAGCCCAAAAAGTATGAATTTCGATGATAGGTTCGAGATACCTGAATTTAAAATTCTGAAGTACAGAAAGATTAGAGCCGTATCCTCGTACAATTTTTATATTAGCATTGTTGGGGCAGCAACTATTCAATGCTACACAAATATGCTCTGTAGATCCTTTAAAACGAATACGCAGGCCCGCAAACTGAATTCTAGCACACTCACTCGAGTGAACTTTTCGGTTAGACGCACGCCTCTGGAGAAACTGTAACTGCCATCTTGAAACACTACCTAATATAGTATCCCATGTCAACGTACTTCACGACTACGGCAACTTTTTGGACTTATCGTGCTGCTCGGAGGAATGCTGAGCCGACAAACTGAGCGACCTAGGCTGTGACACTTCCACTTTCGAGCCCTACTAAATCCGTATAAATGATCAACCAGAGAAATGGAAACGTGCGCTAAAGAGAGTGTCCAAGGCCTCAATAGGTGTGCATTTGTATGCTTTAGTTACTTGAATACTGATGGACTTTGGGATCAGAATATCAAAGTGATCAAATCGTGCAAAACTTATGGACCAACCCGATACTTCATTTATTTATCAATGGAAAATATGGTTCATGGGTCTAACATGAATTTGCTGACCAATAGGGTTGCCGGTTCGGTTTCGGTTTCGGGTTTACCAGCCTCTAGTTCCCTCCCGCACGTATGCAAGCGCACGTCCGAGAAGAGGGAGGAGGAGAGGTCAAAGCCGACACAAAACCGACTCGATGTCGGCTTTGAGTCGGCTTTGACCTCTTGAGGCCGAGGGAGAGAGGAGGCTAGAGACGAGAGAGAAAGCACGCGGAATCGAGAGACGCAGAGAGGGGAGAGGTAGATCACGAGGTCAAAGCCGACTCAAAGCCGACTCCGAGTCGGCTTTGTGTCGGTTTTGATCTCTCCTTCTATCTCAAAGAGCTCGTGCTTGAGTGAGAGGGAAAGAACTGACGGGGGCTCGGAATCACCGAACCCGAACCTGCAACCCTACTGACCAATAACGATTTAGAAGAGCTGGAAGGGGTACTCGTCATGTTTTGAAATTGGATGAGTACTCAATGTCGATTGGTTCTCCGAGTGTAGATCGAGGAATCTGATTTGGACGTTTTGTAAACTGTTATGACTGCGAGTAAATTAATTTGAATCTGAACAAAAACATTCAGTAATTGATAAGTAATGCAAAGGGAATGAAGACGATAAATATGGCCAGAGAGAAGTAGGAAACAAGTGAAGGTATTCCCTCATGAGAGGAGAAGAAAGAGGAAACGTGAGCTGTTAGAGCAAATACGAGTCTTCCCAATGAGCCCCTCATGAAAGAATTGAAGGCTTCTGTGAAATGATTGCACGATAGTTAGTCAACAATGGCTTCAACTAATACAATTATTGATGATTTACGAACGATTGCAATATTATTTGAGCGTCTGCTCTTTGCGAACATCACATAAATCCAGAAGCGGACAAATTTATCACGATATGTTGATCACAAATAAAAATCCAATAAGAAATGTGGTGGTTGAAGGCTGCCCAGCGTGAGATGGAGGTACTATACACCCTCCGTGAGGCGGTTGGGCGTCTACGACCCAAGGACCGAAACGTCCAACCGCGTTATCTCTAGGAAGTCTTCCCTCTTTTCTCTCACTAGCAGCCTATCTATTTTTCCTTCTGTAACCTGGTTTTTGCTTCAATTTGACTGTTGAGAGATTGAGAATAGGTAGTTCGTGATGCTAATCTGAATTTGATCTGTTATAGTCAATATTTGATGTAGGCTTACCAATTTTTAAAAGGTTCAGCAGAGACCTCAGATACCCTAAATGATGAAATTATATGGAGAAACGATGAATAGATTCACCAGATCGTCAAGCGACGTTACGAATGCATTTAGCATTTTAGTTTGATCATAATGATTGTTCTCTTGAAACGAGTTTAGTTCGAGTGTAGATCGGACGACCTGGAAAGAGGTTGTTTTGGAATGAAAAAAAGAATAAATCTATCAAAAAGGAAGTATGCAAATGAAATGGAAAGCTCGAGCGAGTAGTAGGAGACTGGGAAAGCATTTCCTCAAAAGAAGGAGGTAACATGAGCAAGTAGAGCAAATACGATTCGCAGACAGCCTCTCTACAGTTGGGAAACCTTATTACTGACTTGTTCACTCGAAAGATATAGTTCACAAGGATAAAATCTTTATTATCGTAACAAGACAAATGGCTGTGCTACTTCCACGAATGCGAAGCTTGCTTCCAGGGCAAAATGGAGAACGCGTCGAGAATAAGGAACATCATAAAAATTATATCTTTCATTGTTCTTTTCCACTCTTCTGAAATTACAAGCTTCAAACAAGCTCCTTCTGTAATATCTCAACAAACCGGTAAGCAATATCTCTCAAAAATTCACATTACCTGTTTCCTGAGGGTGAGCTGGTAGCTAGAATCCAATCTCGAATATGATTTTCTTTGGAAAGTAAATACATAGAAGATTGCTTTCAAGAATGGAAGACAATTCCGAGTGTAGATCGGAAAATCTGAAAAGAGTGCTGGTAAAAGATTTACAGCCCAGTCGAGAGAGATCCAAAAATTATATTAGGATGGTAAAAGGAAGTGAAGGTGAGGAAATGTGGCAAAGGAAGTATTTGCCATGGTAGCACCCAGTAAGAAATATGAGGATGAAGGCAAACACAGGTCTCTCAAGTGAGAAATGCCAACGCCTGAGGCAGCCGGAATGAGTACTCAAAAACAACGAGCACTTAGTTGATCAGAAGATTCAGAATAGAAACATTTTAATCACAAAAAACGAAACGGAATCGTGATCGATCAAGAAATGGGGTGGATAGTCTGGTAGAACATGATAACATTGTTTTGCTGACGTATTATAAATAGTTCGAAAGTTAATTTTATTTGCATCCACCAACATCTCACTGAACTGAATCTGAATTTATGCATTGATAATTGACCGTAAGTGCGACAGTGTGACCTGTGATATGATTTCTTCACTCTACTCTGGTAACGGCGAAGCTGTTGTTGTCCTGAACATTAAGTATTATATAAATTTAGAGAAAGAGTCTCACCAGAAACTTTGCTCCATGTCGCAGAGATTATGGATGTGATGAAAGAATATTTCAGTTACATTGCATTGACTGTTCCCATAAAAGGAGTGAAGTTCCGAGTGTAGATCGGAAAATCTGGAAAGAGCTTCGTTTCGTGTAAATTATCGAGCCAATGTAAAACGTTAACGCGCAGATGAGTATGAGTGAGTAAATGAAGACAAAGGAGGGTGTTTCCTCATGTGAAGAGAGAGATGTAACCTGAGCAGATAGAGCAAATAGGAGACTCAGGAAGTCTCTAAAGTGAAAATATTACCAACTCAGCTTCCACCTTCAGATATCACGATCACGGTTTAAATTATGCAAAGCGCAAGACAAAGAAAATCTTTATTCATAATATGAATTCTTATAAAATGAATATCAATAAGGCAAATGCGATTAATCCATTCATGCAGTTGTAGTCCGTATACATGACAAAGTGAGCTTTCGCTTATCCGTGACTAGGAAGATTTATCCATATTTCTTATCCCAGCGACATTGATTCAGTCTGAAATGCAACGATAAAAGTCAAAAATGAAAAGACAATAACCAGCTAATGAGTCCTTCGGTTCCATTCGTAACATTATTTTTGTAGAGAAAATCGATGAGAGTTTCGAGAAAGGAAGCGATTTCCGAGTGTAGATCGGAGAATCTGAAGTGAGTGATGGTAAACTCAATGAACAGTGGAATGCTGGATAGATCCGTAATAGTTATATTATGATGGTTGAAGGAAGAGAAGGTAAGAAAATGTGAAAGAGAAGCATTTGTCATGTCAGCACTCAGAAGGAAATATGAGCAGTAAGGTAAATACGAGCCCCCTGAAATAAGGAAACTCGATAACACGCAGTAAGGACTTTGAGGCTTCTTTATGCACCATCTGTCGTGAATATGCATTGCTACTGTGATTTTCAACTCAACAGAGACTCGGTTGAATAAACATTTATTCGATAACAAAGAGGTTATGAGAGATGACTATCTCGATCCATAACCAGATAATGACCTTTTTCACTCTGGAACGAGCCGGAAGCTTCGGATCTCGATAAGCAAACATGTATTGTTTCGACTCCTCTGAGAACAGGGCCTGAATTTGTTAGATTTTTGAGAGTTCGGTAAATGTTTCAACGTGTCTACACTAGGATTTGAAACGAGAACGTTCTCACCTTGCCTTATAATCGCAGCTGTCCATCGCAATTGGTTCTTTCGCTAAATAAAGAGGGGATCGTGAAATATGATTGTGAACGTCCATTTCAAATTGAATAGTTTGCTTCATTCAAACAAGATTTCCGAGTGTAGATCGGAAAATCTGAATTAACGTCAGGTACATTCCGAGGAAAGTTTCAGGATAGAGGAGTGGCAGAAATTCAGAAATGGTGCAAACGAATAATACAGAGAAGCAATATTTCGCAGAGAGCGGCAGGAGGAAACAGAGGAAGGTATTTCAACGAGAGAATGAGAAGAATGAAATATGAGCTGGGAAGGCAAATAATTCCGATCTAGATCCTCTCCACGAGTAATGCTTGATGTGCATATCATGAAAAAATATCTCATACGATGATTGCGAGATTAAATTTTTTATTCTTGTATACAATAATGTTTCGTTCACAATTCAAAGTGAATTCAGTTCGATTTTCGTAGAAAGTGCACTTTTTAATACTCCTCTTCTTCTTCATCATAATCATCACCCGCCTCTCCACTCTGCTCATCATCCGACTCGTCCTCTTCGTCATTCCCACTGCGGTTCTTCCTGTCCCAGGCAGCGACCTGAGAAAAAAATGGAAAGGTACTTCCCGTTTTCCAAAATGACGGAACTGTTCTCAAGAATCTTAAAATATAGGCTATGAAACATAACAAGTCATATAAAACACGTTCCATGCATTGTTTTTGATGGATTCTATGTACGATGCGATCCAATGACAGCAAATTAACCCACATCCGATCTAAACACAGCCCGCATCTGCAGCTTGCTCGCCCACACGTAGCAGTCGCCGTTCTCACGAATGATCTCGAATCTGCAAATGTGGAACTCTCCGGCTTTCCGGCTCTGCCTATTTCGAAAATCCACCCGCTATAATGAACGGCGATCGAGTATTGACTCACTGTTTAGTAATCTTCTGTCCCCAGACGGGATGCTGCAGTTCGTACAAGAAGTCATAAGTCAGCCCCTTGATCCTCATCTTGTACTCCCTCTCCGTCTCCCTCTCGATCCCGCCGAAGGTGATGTCGTTGAGGGAGGGGACGTGGGTGAGCTGAAGAGATTTGAAAAGTTAGATGCATAACAGTTAGAAGTGTTGTAGTTAATTGAAAGGTGATGTCGTTGAGGGAGGGGATGTGAGTGAGCTGATGAATGGGAGTATTGAGGTTTGCAAAATTCTATCATGTTAACTACTAGGATCGCAGCGATTTTTATGGCATGATTTCGCCAAACATGATAATTGCTTGACATTGTCGTCTGACAGTTTTGCTCAGAAATATTACAGCCTGGCATAATGAATTTCGATTGATCTCACTTCTCTCATGAACTTCTCCTCATCCTTCTTCCTTTCCTCCCGCACTCGCTTGAAGTACTCGCGGACAGCTCTGTGGCCATGGTCCTGAAAATGGATTTCAATCAGAAACATGAAAAATACACATAATTCATAACGAACACACATGCATTTCAGTACAATCTTTAAAACTAAAACTTCGCGTAAGAATTGAATCGATCAATCAACTCACAAAAACATCATCCGCCTGCACCCAATCCTCCTTCTCCAATCCCTCCCATTTGATGAGAAACTCTCCTTCGCCTTCGGGCACTTTGTGCTAAAATTGATCAGCATTGTTTCATTATAAATTGTTGCGTCCCCTAAAGTATAATTTATTCTGTTTTGGTAACGTTTAACCTCCTCCACAATCGATGCGGCTCTGAGATGACGAAAATCGACGATTTTATCGATCTGCGTGAGCACTTTCGTCTTGCGATGATGTTTCTGTGACAATTTATTCATTATAATTGTTCAAAATGATTTTATGATTGGAATGGTTCATTTTTTACTAAAAATGCCAGAAGTACTGTAGATATCCGAAAATGGACGAATGGAAAAAAGCTACTGACCGAGCAAGTGGTGACAGGTCGATGCGCGAATGGAATCGCATCTGGGACGCAGTTGTCGCAGTCACACTCAGACTTCGCCATTGGATCTGATAAAGATAGATATTCTCCCAAATCTGTTCTCCCAAAGTAGAACGATGGTTCTAACGGGAGGAGGATTAAGACGATTAATCAAACGAAATAAAACAGAATCTGAATGTGTTGGAGTGATCGATAAAGACTTTCGAGTCCCTTTTCTTAAATCACGCGTTCATTTCAAAAACTGTTGATTCCCTGTGGCCCAGCCTATGAAAGAAAACGCGGCGCTTGATACGTTTAAAATTAAAAAAAAATTAGGTGAAAATCAATTAAACGGTGAATGTCTAGGAAACCTCAGATTTTTGTGTAGTTCAAAAATATTTATCCAGCGTAAAATTATGATTGCGATTCATCAATGCGGAACAAGTACAATGCGTGCAGTATCGATTGAACGAGAGCATAAACACAGTGGTGACCAGCAAAAATCTTAGTCAATTTCGGCGTGTTTGATCCTTATTTGCCCCCCTGAAGTTATCTTCAGTTTGTAGACTCCGATCTCTGCCTCGATCTCATAATCATCAGTCCAGGAAATCAGAGATATATTTTTGTTCATTTTGTGAAAATGCTGCAAATTCAAGAAATTGAATGCCGAGAGCAAGACAAGAAAAAACCTGTATCAAATGCTCGGCTTCACTGAGCGAAATTTGATGAGCACTTCTATCGATTTGGAGCTTTGTGCACTTCTTCGTTAACATGTTTCGTGCGAGCGAAACAATGTTATACACACTGCGCTCATTAATATAGATGTTGATTTCTGCCATATTTTCCGCAAGATACAGCAGAAATTTGCAGTTATCTAAAGGTTCCTTTTGGTGAGATCAAAATCATCAACTAGCCTTTCGTGAGATATTTAGTTTTAGGCGAAACTTTATTTGTGTGCAGGTTTTCAAATAATCTTCGCAGTTGGACACTGGAAAGAGTAAAATTACGATTTGGATACGATTTGGATTTGGAGCTTTGTGCACTTCTTCGTTAACATGTTTCGTGCGAGCGAAACAATGTTATACACATTGGCTATGGAGCTCACAAGTGTTCGTTCCCCGATGTAGGAAGGCGAACTATGATATTGTCAAACGTTCTGCCCATAAAAGAGTTGGATATCGAGCGAATAATTTCCAAGTTATCGCAATCGATCATTAGTCTGGACATTTGAGCTCCCAGGAATTGTTCTATAAACGAAATTGAATTCATCAGGTTCATATCTGCGGAAAAATCCTGAAACGACAAATCAGTATTGATGTAAACATAGATGTCCAGAGCTTACATTAAATCGGTCGTTGATGTCTTCATTTAATATCTCTATTTTTGTACGAATATAGTTGAAATACACTTTCCAGAACGAATAGTTGCGATCATTGAAGAGTAAAGAAATTGTATAGTTACCATCCGATCTCTGTAACCACATAAAAGATTTTAACAGAATTATGAATATAGTAATATACCTGTTTAATCAGAAAAAGATGCATGACTATGTTTCGAGTGTGCAATAATGATTCCTCAACGGTTTCCTTCATTGCTTTGGAGACCTGAATGCTATAGTCCATAATCTCTTCTTTTCTGTGATCAATGAAAATTGCAGAAACTAAAACCGGACACTATTTCTTTCTCTACCTCTCTCAATCGAAGAAGGTGCTTATCGTCCAACAATTTGCAAACTTCAACAATTGCATTTCGTGGAAGATTCAGCAAGTTGAAGAGCATCTCCCTAAGTAGAAAATTGATGAGAAAATGAATGAGAAAGCAATGAGTAGAATGCCAACTGAAGCGATTATTTGAACAAGCGTCTCTCAAATTGATTAACACAATGATCCCCTGGATGAGTTGATTCGCACTTCGTGGACACGAACGGATTGCGATTTTGCGTCGCAATAGACAGTGGAAACTGTAAAACATTTCCCGATGGCGTCGCTGATGGACGTGTCCCCAGTGGCTATGGACTTCCCTTGCATCAAGTGCGTGAACAAATGTGAAAGCGACTGGTACTTACAGAATGTAAGCATCACTTCTTCTGCACACAATATGAGATGACATATGAAAGGGAAAGAAGAAGATCAACAAGACAAAGACTGAAGAGAGTAAATCATTTTCGTGTTTGATCCAGAGAAAAATTGGAAATGCGTAGATCGGTGCCTTTCAAAACGAAGGATATTTAGAGTCTTTAAACACACGAATCACGCTAAATTAACAAAAAAATGGTTTGGTCTTTCTTAAAGAAAGCAAAATTATCGAGTGTTAAAAATCAATCGGTTCAGGCTTAGGAATGGGAATTTCTCCATGGCGAAAAAATAAAGTTCGCTTTATCAATGCTCAAAAAGCAGATCATGTTCATAGAGATTATAGGCATAATTCAAAAAGTGAGCGCATTAGTACATATTTACGAGTTGGAGCAAGTATCGTGTCCAATTACGACATTAATAAACTCATCGAATTTCAACGTGCTCGATCTGAATGGTCGATGCCGAGAAATCACCACCGTCGAGAATCTCTAGTTTGTAGACTCCCATCTCCCGTTCCATCTCTTTTGCATCAGTAAAAACGTCGAAAAAGATGTGCTTATCCAATCTGTGGAAGTACTGCAAAAATGAGAGATTGAAACACGGATAGTCGTGTTTATTTTCACTATTTCGATACTCTGATTGAGAAAAGTGAGTAAAATGAAAATAGCGCTACTGATATTTTTAACTTTCAGTTAAATCAATGAAAGCTACCGATCAATTCACCTGAATCAAGGATTCTGCTTCTTTTAATGAAACTTGTTGCACATCTCCGGTGAAACTAAGTGTATTGCACTTGAGGCTCAAGATTTTTCGAGCGAGCATATGAGCATTGAACGCCCTATCCGATTGAATATGGAGCTCTACCACCTTTTTGGCAAGAAATAGCAGAAATTGAAAGATCTCTGAAAATTTTCGTTGAAGGATTGATAGCATGGGGACAACCTTGAGTGCAAATTTCTATTTCAAGCTGGGCATAATTGCTGTATACGCTGTTATACAATTGGCATAACGAATTCCTGAAAAGTAAAAATCGCAATGAATTTCAATGACAATGAACTTACAAGTATTCATTGTCCGATGATTCAACACAAAGATATGTTTGCCCAACAAATTGGTCTTTTAATGAATCGGAGAATGCACGAATTATATCAGTGTTTTTGCACTTAATCGTTAGCCCAAGCAACTCTGTTCTTTCGAAAACTTCAGGTTTCAGAAATTGTCTGATTAAAACAATTGCGTTATTCAGATTCATGGACGCTGTGATATGCTGAAATCATAAAATACTTTAGCAATATGAATATGTAATGCGCACGCAATGTCGATCGTGTTTCTCCTCCTTCAAAAATGAAAGCTTCGTTCGCACAGAACTCCAGTAAATTTTCCAGATTGAATAGCTCCTCGTAATAGGAACGTAATTATCGAACGCAAAACAAAATGAAAATTCGTTCTCTGATTCCTTAATTTGTAATTGTTTTAATAAATAAGCAATCAACGATAGCGTTAAAACGCTGATCATGTGCAAAAAGTTATGAAAAATTTGTAGAAAACTTGCCGATATGATTTCTAAGTACTGCATTTCGGTGGCGCGTGTGAGAGGCATTGAATGATCAACGGTTTCCTTTAGAGATTTACAAACCTGAAAGATCAATAATCACGGTCGGATCAGCACGATTCGTTTACAGTACTTCTCTAGTTCCCCGGAATACCATCGAAACCTCAATTTGACCGCGACAACCAACCCTGCGCTACGGAATATCTTATTAGGAATGAGTGAAACTTAACCATGGTTCCGGGCCAATGATTTCGACCAATGATAAATGCATAAACTTTTTATTTTCTTAGCTTACCTCTCTCAATTGATGAAGAGACTTGTCGTCCAAGAATCTGTAGACTGCAAGCATTGCGTCTCGACGAAAACTCAGCAACTCGATAGGCATTGCTAAAGAAGAAAATAGGGATTGAAGAGATTAAAGAGAACGACATTCAGCGAATTGTGAGGCTCATTGGGGTGTGCGAGGGACGCTCTCAATCGGCGTCTGAGCCTGTCTAAAGTAAACTCAATCGCTGTTTGAATATGAATTTATCACCTGACAGTAGGCGCGACAAAGATTCCCATAAGAATTGCTTCGATCAGCGTATATTTGCACGCGAGGGAATTACACGGAATTAGTTAGCGGGGGGGGGGGGGCGCAAATTGTGATAGAGACTACCCCTACATCGAATATGAGAAAATGTTTTTAAAAAATATTTATGAACGAACATGCAAATAAAACAGAAATTTTTAAGAAGAAAGTCATTCAGCTCGTTAAGTATCTTTTAAAATGCAACAACAGATTGTTTTGATCGTTTCAAACAGGCGATTGAACTTCCACGTGCTTAATCACCATTCGTCCTTCTTGAGCTGCTCTAAAGGGGATAATATTCAGCGTGTAAACTCCAATTTGTGCATCTGTTTCAGCCGCGCCAGTCCGAGACATGAGCGTTATTTTCTTGTTCAAACGGTGGAAGTGCTAGCAAATGAAATCATCAAATGTTATCGTTATTTATGGTTGGCTTACCTGTATCAGGTTCTCGGCTTCTTCTAGTGATATTCGATTAGGTCCGAACTCAAGAGTTGTGCACTTGAGGCTTAAAATTTGTAGTGCGAGTAATGCGATATTCATAGATATTTCCTTAGATTTATCAAATATGAACATTTGAGTCATCTTTCTTGCAAGGTGCAGCAGAAAATCACAAATTTCTGTAGTGAATTTTTGGTTAAACCAGAATAAATTTGAGTTACCTCCTGTGAGCGAATTAATGGCCACATCAACAGAATTTGAAAGCACTCTGTTGAAAAACTGTTTCAGTAAAATCCTCAAAAATATTGAATTATTGATTACTGTGAAAGATTAGCTCACAAATACTGGCTGCCTGATCCGGTAGCGTTAACCGCAATTTGAGCAACTTCCTTCCCACCAAAAGCATCCGAACATGAGCGAAGGATATCCGAGTTTACGCACATAATAGATAGCTTGTGAAATGTGGTGTTGCAAACGATAGGTTTCAATATATTCTCGATCAATGTTATTACTTTTGACTTGTTCATTTCCGCAGCGAAATACTAAATTATTCCTTAAGTTGTAGAAAATACGCAGAGCTCACTTGCTGTTTATATTCCGTTATGATTTCGAGTTTTGTGCATACATAACTCCAGTACATCCTCCAGAATAAATAATTTCTCCGATCGGAGAACATAAGTTGAACACTGAATTCGCCATCACTTAGCTGCAATCTCAAAATTATTTCTTTGTCAATGAAGTTTTGGATGAGCTTACAGATAGGATCTTGAAACCAAATACATCTGTCTTTCGAATATGTGGTATTGAAGAGTCAATAATTTCCTTTGACGATTTGCAAACCTGAGCAGTGGAATTGAAAAAAAAATGAATATCACGCCTGTCACGAGAGAATCGAGCTAAATTCGCAAATCTTGGGAATGGAGCGAAAACATATATGTTCTAACTGTAAGCACTGAGCATATTTCTCACTAATCAAAGTAATGGAGAAGAAAACGGAAAGCTCATGGACCGACTCGATCGTTTGTGTACGGAATAAAGCTAATCGGTTCTTCATTTCACGCGCTCTCTCGTCACTGATCAGAAAGTGCGAGAAATGAAGGGACGGTGACCCGAGACTCTAGCGCTCACCTCTCGCATTCGAAGGAAATGCTTTTCATCCAAGAAACGTAAAAAAGTATGCAGAGCATTTTTTGGAAAGCTTGTCACATCGATCACCATGATCCCAATAGGGATAGAGTAGATTGACAACTAGTCGGTGCAATATGCGTCCCTCAATTTCCGACCGAAGCCCCAAAACATCCTCTGGCATAGCTGGTACATCCTAGGAGTGAACAATTTACTTACAACATTTACTCAAGGCTTTCAGATTAGAGGCATCAGTAGAAGTGTTCAAGACATTCTTATCGCTAAGTATAATCATTTCCCATTGGCATTGCTGATTGTGTTCTCAAGATTGTGTTCTTTTTTTGGTTTTCCCGCGTGAAGTGCATGAACTTGTCGCATGTCACATGGGAGCCAAGCGGATGTCACTAATCTGCGAGAGAAACGCTTCCAACATACGGTGTCAGAAAATATATTTAGACTTTTCTGTTTATGCAGAACGATTGAATCATGACAACAAAATACATCTGACGAAGAATCAAGGCTTAAGTATTCAGAAAACAAGCAACGAGTTGTTATGGTCTTTTTTTCAAAAAGGCAATCTAACATCCACGTGATTGATAATCATTTTTTGTTCTTGTTCTACTCCAAAGTTGTTAACATCAAGCTTGTATGCACCAATTTGAGCACCGATTTCAGCTGCGCCAGTCTGAGCCGTGAGTACAATTTTCTTTTCCAAACGATGGAAATGCTGAAATATTGAGGATACGTTTGTCTTTTTACCCGGGGGTCAGTGTCAATCATTCCATGTCTAGGAGGTGTTAAAATGTACAGAAGTAACAAGCATTCACATGTATTAGGCTCTCGGCTTCTTTCAACGATATTTGATTACGTTCAAACTCGAGATTTGTGCACTTAAAACTTAATATGTGCCGAGCGAGCAATGAAATATTCATCGTGATTTCTTTTGATTTCTCAACTATGTATATTTGACTCGTCTTTCTTGCAAGGTGCAGCAGAAAATCACAAATTTCTGTAGTGAAGTTTTGGTAAATCGGTCAATCCAGAATAAATTTGAATTACCTCCCGTGAGCGAATTAATTAACACATCAACACAATTTGACAGTACTCTGTTGAAAAATTGTTTCAATAAAGTCCTTAAAAACATTAAATTTCCGGCTCGCGATAGATTAGCTCACAAATACTGGCTATCAGATCCATTAACGTTGACCGTAATTTCAGCAACTTGATTTCCTCCAAAAGCATCATAACATGTGCGAAGGATATCCGAGTTTTCGCACATAATAGATAACTTGTCAAATGTTGTGTTGCAAACAGTAGGTTTCAAAAAAATTTCGATCAATGTTATTACATTTGACTTGTTCATATTTGCATCGACGTGCTAAATTATTTCTTAAGGAAAAAAAACCATGCAGGGCTCACTTGGAGTCGCCTATTTCTATATTCCGTTATCGTTCCGAGTTTTGAGCGAACATAACTCCAGTAAATCCTCCAGAATGAATAATTCCTCCGATCGGAGAACATAATTATAACTCTGAATTCACCGTCACTTGGCTGTAATCTCATTATTAGAAAAGCACAAAACATTTCTTTGTATTTGAAGTATTCGCATGAACTTACAGATTGGACTTGGAAATGAAATACATCTGTCTTTCGAATTAGTGGTATTGAACAGTCAATGTTCTCCTTTGTCTTTTTGCAAACCTGAGTATAGAAATTGGAACAATGAATATGCTATAACTGAATATGCTCTAAGCATGCTTCTCACTAATCAAAGTTCTTTAAAGAAAACGAAAAGCCACTTTGCGTGCTTACCTCTCGCATTCGAACAAGGTATTTGTCATCCAAGAAACGTAAAATGTTGTGCAGAGCATTGCTTCGCAAGCTCGTCACATCGATCACCATGACGACAATGAAGTTAGATTTAAGAGAAAAAGAAAACAAAAACAAGGCTTAGTCGTTACAATATGCGTCCCTCAATTTCCGCCCGACGCCCAAACACATCCTTTGGCATAGCCGGTCTATCCTAGGAGCGAACAATTCAATTTCTCAGGTCAGAGGCATCAGTAGAAGTGTTCAAGACATTCAATTGCATCATATGTACAGTGTACATCAACAACAGCACTTGGTGATCTCGTTTACGCGCATCCGAGCATCAATATAGCCGAAATTCGACGACTTTATCGCACATAATTGATATCTTCACGAAATAATCTCGAGCATATCAAATGGTGTGATCCACATGCTTGATTGTAATCAGCCGTGCATTATCTACTGCAAACTGAACTATGTCCATCTTGTAGAGACCGATTCGAGTATCTATTTCAGCCGCGTCAGTCCAGGCTGTGAACGAGATCTTCTTGTCCAAATGGTGAAAATGCTCAAACATTCAAGATATTATTTCGAAACTTAAAAAAAAGTGTTTCGCAGCTAAAGCACAAAGAATTAACCTGTATCAGTTTCTCTGCTTCTTTTAGCGAAATATGATTTTGATCGAACTTGAGGTTTTCGCACTTTAAATTTAGAATTTTTCGAGCTAGTGATGCAATATTTATGGATATTTCTTCTGATTGCACAGAAATGAACAATTGCGACATTCTTTCGGAAAGAAACAGAAGAAAATCGCAAAAATCTGCATTCAAAATTCTTAGTTGAACGAAAAACATTACTAATAAATCTTACCATTTGTAAATGCGTTTGCATGAACTTGAATAACATTTGTGCATATACTTTGGACGAAACGACTCAGTAAAAGTCGGAAAAAGTAACAATTATTCAGCACATGTGATTATTACTAACCCGCAGTTGTTACGCGAACTAGTATAACGAATCGCAACTTGTTCAAAGAACTTTCCACTAAATGTGTCGGAGCAAGCTCCAATTAGTTCCGAGTTTGCGTTCATAACATATAGCTTGCTAAACTGAGTTTTTTGAAGAGTAGGCTTCAAGAAATCCTTGAGTAAATTTATGGCATTTTTCAGATTCATTTTTGCATTAAACCACTGAAAGGACATCATGGTCGAAAACACAAACATAAAAAGGCACTTCTCACATTAAATTCATTACGGTTCTCTTCCGTTATGATTTCGAGTTTTGTGCGAACATAACTCCAGTAGATTTTCCATAGCGAATAATCCCTCACTTCGTGAAACGCAAAATAAACTTTATATTCATGCACTAATGGCTGCAAAATTATTCACTAATGTGTATAAATAACATATTTGGCCATAAATTTTTCAAATCTCTCGAAAGGTCGGTCGAAACTAAGCAAAACGAATAGCTTAAGGAAAACTTACACATTGGATTCTGAAAAGGCTAACTTTTGTGCGACGAGTGAGAGGTATTAATTAGGGTTGCGAATTCGGTCGGACAAACCGAACAAAAATCGGCCAAAATGTTCGAACAATCTCATTAGCATTGAAATCGATTTTCATTGTCTGTTCGATCGTCTGGCCGATGTTCGAAATTGGCCGAAATCTCGCTCGTCTCCTATCATTTTGCACGTTTCATTGGGGGAGGGAGGGTGGTTTTGTCACGTTCATCGAATTTTCATACAACTCAAAACTCAATTTGATACCTCTCACTTGTTTGTTCGAAATGATTTGCATTAATTTCGGGCAATTTCGAACATTTCGGCCGGCCGTTCGAACTCGGACAGTTTCGGACAACCTCCCATTCATTCTGCTCTCATTGCAGACGAAAATAGGTTTTGGCCGAATTCGCAACACTAGTATTAATTGATCAATTATTTCCTTTATTGGCTTGTGGACCTGCGTTGAAAATATGCCGGAGAGTGAGAGTGTGTGTATAGCAAGTGGGAACTCTACTACAAAGTTTCTTGAAGTCATCTCTGAAGAGTGCGAAATGCGGGCCGCCGCCTCTTCATTTCACACACTCTCCCACCGGTCAGAGAGGCGAGATAGTGTGTAAAATGTAGAGACGATTATCCGTTTTCTAAAAACTCTACTTCAAACCTGAACACACCTCTCTCAGCCGGAGCAAATATTTGTCGTCCAAGAAACAGAACACAGTTTGCAAGGCTTGTCGAGGAAGGGTCAGCAAATCGATCATATTACCAACAAGAGCAGGTTTCAATAGTAGAAAAGGGAAGTCGATACTTCGACAGGCGTCTCTTGCAAAGCCCTTCCCCAGTGGCATAGCTGACCCTCAATGATTCTCATCCCTTCAAAACATTTCTATCCTATTCATTCGATTACTGCGTTGTTTGTTGTTTTGAGTACATCAACAACACCATTTGACGACCTCGTTTATGCACATACGAGCATCGACTGAACTACCGTAAGCCGGACCACCACCGGCCAAATCGATAAGGAGGGGCGGGGCTTAAGGAGTGGGCGGGGCTTCTTCCTTTATTTCTCCCAATCGTAGGGGAACTCCTGCACGCCGTTCGCCGCCATCGAGCCTCTGCAAGGGTCAAAGATCAAAGACCAATCCTAGGCATACGTAAGGCTGGGGTACGGTAGCGTAAGATCGATCGATCGATCTAGCATACATTAATCCTCCTACAGTATACCTCATGATCTGGTAGATCTGCGCGTAGTTGGGCGCGTCGTAGTACTTGTGGTTGTCGATGATGCTGAAGTGGGGTACGGTAAGTGGTGGGGTATGGTAGGAGACTACGGTACCCTTAGACCACAGTAAGGGTACGGTAGTTCAGGGTTACGGTAACTCACGTCAGGCACTGGGCGTACTCTCCCGGGCAGCCGGCGAACAGCTCGTTGATGGCGGGCGGGAAGCGGCAGCGCTTCTTGTATTCACCGACCTGGATTACGGTAGGTTACAGTAGGTCATCGATTACAGTAATCTACAGTATACCTGGTTCATGTCCTGCACGTTCTTCCACGGCAGGTTGCCGGTGGTGATCTCGACCTGGGAAGGGGTACTGTAGTTGATACGGTAGTGCGGTGGGTCAGATCGATGATCTACCGTATATCACGAGATACGGTAGTTCATCGATACTCAGGATCCACCGTACACATTTAGATACTGTAGTTCAGCCCGTCAGAGACATGACCTACCGTATACCCATGATTACGGTAGTTCGGTGGGTCACACCCTCTACCTGCATGTAGATCCACGTCTCCACATCGTCCTTCCTGCACAGTTCTCGCTGCATGTGGCACGAGATGGGCGCGTAGCGAACCGTGCCGCGGAAGCCGGCGGCCGCGCGCGGCTTGCGGATCACGCCCTGCAAGCGGATGGGGGTGACGCGTCACACGCGGACGACGCGCACCTGCTCGTTCGTGAACTTGCGGCACATGCCGAAGTCGAGCACGTACACCTGCAAGCGATCGATTGATACAGTAACCCATTCTACCGTACCATCCACTGTATCGATTAGTTCTACCGTATACCTTGCGTAGCTCGCCCAGCTCGGCGCGGCCCACCGTGTAGTTGCCGGGCTTCACGTCCCTGTGCAGGTAGCCGATACCGTGCAGGTCTGAAACAAAAATAAATGATCGATTGGCAACTACCGTAATCCACCGTACCCTCGAGCGCCTCGAGACACTGGATGCCGACGGAGAGCGCGGTGCCCAGCGACATGTGCCCGCCCGGACCCTCCTTGCGCAGATCCTGAGCGGGGTTACGGTATAAAGTCAGTTATCGATCAATGGATGAGGCGATACCGTACCTGGAGTGATTTTCCGACGAAAGTCATGACTACATAATTGAAGGTGCCGAAGCGGCCCTTGTCCTCGATCTTGCAGAAGTGGCGGCCGCCCCGCTTGCCCAGCTCGGTCAGCACGAACACCTCCATCTTCAGTACCTGCAGGATACGGTAGGTTACGGTAGAGATACGGTAGATGGTGAGGGTACGGTAGGGTACTGTAGCTTGAGGGTACGGTACGGTACTGTAGCCATTATACGGTAAGTCAGGCGCTTGGAGTACGGTAACGTGCCTGAATCTGCTCGTTAACGCCCTCGGTCTTGAACGCGTACTCGCCGCCCGGTCCGGACACCTGAAGAGGGGGTGGTTGATCTTTGATCTTTGGTCTTTGATCTTTGATCTCTGATCCCTAATCGATAATCGATGAGTTACAGTACCTTGTAGACGGCGCCGAAACCTCCTTCTCCCAGCTTCTTGATGATGGTCCATCGTTCGACCTGCAAGGGGGATAATGTAGGAGGGGTACGGTATCCAGGACCCACGGGATCTCTGGGGTATCGGGATCCCAAGGGGTATCGGGGTCTCAGGGCACTCAGTACCTGGGTTCCGGGGTTGAGCTGGATGAGTTCGGCGGCCATTGCAGAGCGAGGAGCACCACTCGGGGTGAGGCGAAGTACAGAGAGTGGAGGGAGGAGGGAGGAGGGGAGGGGAGACGAGAAGGAGGGAGAGAGGGAGATCGAAGAAAGGGTTATGTAGAGTGAGGCGAGGGACGGGGGAGCTTAGAGAGA
The DNA here is from genome assembly GCA_900490845.1 of Pristionchus japonicus. Classification (NCBI taxonomy): domain Eukaryota; kingdom Metazoa; phylum Nematoda; class Chromadorea; order Rhabditida; family Neodiplogasteridae; genus Pristionchus; species Pristionchus japonicus. The sequence goes on along the minus strand of LS511435.1, from coordinate 1,363,007 downwards.
GCGGGGGAGGGAGATCGATGTAAAGAGGGGGATCCTCGGAGTGAGCGACCAGTCAAAGTGGGGGATGAGGTGTTGATTGGAAAAGAGAGTTGTGAAGATGTAAATGGATGGGATTGACTCGATTAGAGATTGGATGAGATCTGTTAGGATGCTGTTAGGGTAACAGCATAAGTCGATAGGGTCCTCTACTCGATTGACAGTGGATCGTGGACTGTCAAGGTTCCCCATCCAACTCCCTTCAGGCCCCATGCGTGAGTCATCGTTGGATGCTCTAATAGAATCCGATTGGCAATTTTACAGACAAAACAGCACAGTCTTCTATCGAATTCTGTGCGTTCCAATCAGTTCAAAGATTAAACGGCAGACTTCTTCTTGGCTGCGCTTCAGCTGTAAAATGAGCACTCAAAGACTCATTCGACGACAACTTGCCCGAAAGCGTTCTTACGAATGATTTATTCCGAGTTGTACCTCCAGTGGTACCTCCATATAGTCAAAATAATACTACTCAGGCAATAATCTATACACTGTTGAGGCAAGGGAACGAGCTACGGTGATGATGAATTGGTGGGCAACATGACACGAACCGCTCATCCGGTGTCAGTTCTCAGATCACGTCACCGTTGATTTACAGCAGCAGTAGACCTTCTTTCTGGAAGCTCAGAAGTCGTTATTTTGTCACGTTGAATATACTCACACACTGGCATATTTTCCTCTTCACTCTTGGAGCATTCGTCGTTTATTCCATTCTTAGTCATTACTTTTCTCTCATCTCTTCACTGGTTCTCCGAGTGTAGGTCGGTGAATCTGGAGAGCATAGTGGAGATACAAAACGAAAGTTACACAATCAGTAAACTGAATCTAATAACACTTGGAAACGAAGCGAGGCATGAATGAAAAAGAAGCTTCCTCTTCTTCTACTACTGCTGCTGGAAACGGAAAGAGGGGTGAGAAGTAAGGCAAGGAAAGGTGTTTGCTCTTCATGGAAGCGAGTAACATGAGCTGTCAGTGTAAATATGAGTCTTCTACCAGCTTCTATCCAAATGGAAGTAAAATAATGTAAGCAGATGTAGCGAGAAAAAGCATGAAGATAGTGTTTGGTGAATGCATCTTTATCTTTCAACTGTTATAAACGGAAAGAAAAAGTAAATCAGACAATTATTGATGTAATGCCGAGGCTTGATCGCTGACGATTATCGATGTGATTTGGTGGGATACACTAAATGCTCCATTGACCTGTTTTGAATCCCACACATTCGCAGTGTTCGGAGTTGCTCTGTTCTTGATTACCATGACGTCATCATCCTCATGCTGAAAACAATATTTTTTTTCCTTTTTGCTTAAGTAGCTCCAAGTCCGAAGTTAATTCGCAATTTTGCTATTTTTATTTCGAAGGGACGAATGTTGCTTCTGATAACTAGATACTTGGTTCAATATCGTTGAAGAAACTCACAAAGTTTCGACTGAAGTTTCGTATTTATGAATGAGTTTGCTCTGGGTGTCGCTCTGGGTGTCGCCCATCATTTCTTGATTATGCATCACATTTCGATATGTTTATCAAATCGGTATTGATTCTCCGAGTGTAGATCGGAGAGTCTTAAAAAAGTGAAAATACATACAGGAAGGCGAACGATCATACCTGTCCAGGGCTGGAGGCGAGTGACCTTTTTGCACGCTGCCCTACCTCCAATTTGCACGCTGCCCTACCTCCAATTTGCACGCTGCCCTACCACGGGCGCATCGGCCGAGTCGTACCACGACCCTAGGTTCATGGTGCAAAATGGAGCACAGACGGCCAACCACAACCCGTCGCGTGTCGAGAGCGGTCTTTCTTTAAGGGCTCGCTCAACCGACCGTCCCCGCGTCCCCCAGGGCGCCTCAATTGGTGAACTGGTGAGCGAGCCCTTGAAGAAAGGGCGCACTCGACACGCGACGGGTTGGGGTTGGCCGTCTGTGCTCCATTTTTGCACCATGAACCTAGGGTCGTGGTACGACTCGGCCGATGCGCCCGTGGTAGGGAAGCCATCAAATTGGAGGTAGGGCAGCGTGCAAAAAGGTCGCTCGCCGCCGGCGTGGACAGGTATGCGAACGATAGTAGATGTGGGTAAACACCTACGCATAAATGATTGACAGGTCCTCCAAGGCGGCATCCTTTGATCTGTCACTTATTCATCACTGTCATCTGTCAGTGACAGGTGCATGACACTTTTTGCAATGTTATTCCCTCGACCCGTGATCTTTGATCTTTGATCGCCTCCTCAGGGCATTTTGATTGTATGTCAGGTGGGGGGGGGGACTATCGATTGATTGTAGGTCAAGTGGGGATTTTGCCAGAGGGGTGATGATGTCATCAGGCTTCAACTAGAAGGTAGAAAGCATGGTGACGTCATCACTAGAAATCGAGATGGGATAATAGCGGCTAGTTAGTGGGCATAATAAATGGATAGAAAATACAGAGCTCTAAGAGACACGACCGCACGAGGG
>LS511435.1:1294155-1333602 GCA_900490845.1 Pristionchus japonicus | reverse complement strand
CCCTCGTGCGGTCGTGTCTCTTAGAGCTCTGTATTTTCTATCCATTTATTATGCCCACTAACTAGCCGCTATTATCCCATCTCGATTTCTAGTGATGACGTCACCATGCTTTCTACCTTCTAGTTGAAGCCTGATGACATCATCACCCCTCTGGCAAAATCCCCACTTGACCTACAATCAATCGATAGTCCCCCCCCCCCACCTGACATACAATCAAAATGCCCTGAGGAGGCGATCAAAGATCAAAGATCACGGGTCGAGGGAATAACATTGCAAAAAGTGTCATGCACCTGTCACTGACAGATGACAGTGATGAATAAGTGACAGATCAAAGGATGCCGCCTTGGAGGACCTGTCAATCATTTATGCGTAGGTGTTTACCCACATCTACTAACGATCATTAAACGGAACAAAAACATCACAAATGAAGAGAGAAATGAAAAAGAAGCTTCTTCTCCTCGCTTACTACTGCTATAAATGAAGGGAAGAGTGAGGATCGAGGCCAGGGAGATGTGTTTGCTCTTCTCGGTAGTGAGAAACAAGAGCTAATATGAGTCTCCCTCCGGGCTTTTCGCGAAGGCCGCAATATTGACGACTACGACCAATGATTATGGCGAAGTTGATGTAATTCCGCAAAGCAGACCCTATTCAATGCACTCTTTCGAACTTCGAAGGCTATCAAGGCGATTCAGGAAGGCCATTCAATTCTCAGCAGCACAGATTGCAAATCCAGCGGTTCAAGTTCTCATTGAATTTGAGTAGATGCGACACAACTGATTTCTTTCTCTTTACTTATTCAATTGTTGCCAAGGAATGTCGAAGTGAACGAGTTCAGACAATAATCGATTCAAGGCTAAGATCATTTCGGCGACATTGTGGTCTAGATTCTTATAGTGTGATGTTTGGAGGAGCGAGGTTGCATGTTCTTTTAGTTCGGGCCGTTGGTGAATAGCAGTCCGCGATCCCGTCGAAGACTTCCGATTCCAACTGGTTTCGCATCCACCCTGAACTTGATCAGATTTCTCCAATTCCGTCTTGTCTTGAGTGCTGTGTATGGTCAAAAATCGCTCACTCTTCATTTACGCAGGAGCTTGTGTTTGACATCAGGCTGACCATCAACGCATCAGGAAGTTTCCGCACCGCATTTGATCTCCGAGTGTAGATCGGAGAATCTGGTGAGAGATTCACTCAAATTAATCATAACAGTGGCTACACGACCGGGGCTAGCTGAACTCCAATGAATATTCAGAGTCAAGTTATAAAGATAAGAAAATTAGCTCTTCCTCATTTCCCAGAGGAAGGCTTCGACTGCCACTGAGAAGACAAGGAGAAATGAGGCCTGGAAACGAGTAATTGTGTTTGCTCTTCGTGGAGGTGGGAAACCTGAGTTGGCAAGGTAAATATGAGTCTTTCACCAGCTTCTATCCGAGTAGGAGATAATGTAAGAAGATGAATCTAGAAGACACTGATGGTCACGACTAGGGATGTCAGAATTAAGAATGACTCTCCTCATTTTCCACACTCTCTTACCGATCAGGAAAGCGAGAGAGTGTGTGAAATGAGGAGAGTCACTCTTAATTCTGCATCCGTAGTCACGACTGATTTAGCAGTGAGCATCCGACAGGAAGCTAGTGTTAGAAATTTTTTATCTTTTAACAATTCAGACAATAATCGATACAATTTTGAGGCAATTGTTCTAATATCGAATGACATGGACATCGATATCACCAAACTAGGTCGCTAATGATCTTCCAATAGCGTTTCTCAGATTATCTTTCTCTCTTTCTTTATCTTCGGCCTCAGCTGCTACACTTCAAAGTCCGGTTCGTCTGTACGCTCTAGTATGCGACCTAAAACACATTGACTCATCCTCCAGCAACTATTGATTAGCTCGTACTGTCTGAAAAGTATTATAGGCATACCTTTTCATTATTAATTTTTTCCATTCCTGATTATTTTCTTAGATCCGTATCAAATGTGATCTCCGAGTGTAGATCGGAGAATCTGGAGAGAATAGTTTGATGGAATGTCCACGGCAAATCGAGTAGGGAGGGAGAATCAAAGGAAATGGGAAAATAAAACAAAGAAAGTGAATGAACTCCTCGCTTGCTAGAAGTACCACTACTGAGAAGGAAAGGAGAGGAAGAAAGGAAGGCCAGGTGGTGTGTTTGCTTATCCTGAAGGGAGAGGAACCTGAGCTGACAAGGCAAATATGAGTCTCCTACCGGCCTCTGGCCAGGGAAGAGGTGTGAATAATTACAGGGAAGCAACCTGGAAAAGGTCACTAAACACAAACTGTGAATTCTGAAAGTGAGTCACAGACCAGCGATCGAAACCGCAAGTCATTGTTGTATTATATTATGCAGCATAAGTGAAACATAACTGATTATAGTGCAGCTACTGACTGAATAACTCGAAGTCGATGCACTGAAGATTCACGCCCCAACGTTGCACAGCGAACTACGCTAGCGACATGTATGTTCACAAATCATAGTCATAAAGATTTTTTTCAACATCTGCCGGTGAGCCACTGGAGGCTCAAATATTGGATAAGCTTTCATCTGGCTGTGAAGTACAACAGAACTCACTAAAAAGGTAACGAGCACCTCATAACAATGCACAATATTTACACTATACAGTGAACTATCCACCGAATAATCACAAATTATAAATCATCGGGCACGAATCGCTGGCAGTACACTGTGGGGTACTCCGCTGCAATCGAGTCGAGGGACGCGCCGGATGGGGCGGTCCTGAAAGCAGCATTGTACTCGGTTTTGTCTGTTTATGTAATCGATTTGCCCTTTCAAAGCCGTTGGAACGCCTTCAAATTTTTGAACTGTTAGTCAATCTTCGAGCTATTTCGAGCGATTATATTATGAATTTGTATTATTTCTTCGAAACAATAGCAGCCAATACTGCCGCCGCACGAAACGGAAAATCTTTCAAATAGGTACGTACCAAGCTCCATTCCTGCAGTAGATGCCCTCATAAGGACCATCACCGCTCCCCAGACGAAGCGAGAAGTCGGGATTGGCGTCGCAGGACCAGAAACCGGCAAGGTCCTGCAAGAGACACGAGTTACGAATGAATCAACTGCTAGTAACATCCCAAATGTTGCTCGCAAGTGGCCAGATGAGAAAGGTTCAAATACGTTTCAGAAATGCTTCAATTCAGTCGAATGACTGAAGCAAGAATCATGCAGGGTCATTCTATGAGAAAGCAAGAAATATAATCCAACAGACCGCTGGACTAGGCACTCTATCTAAGCTACGACCGTACCTGAGTGGCCTCAATGCAGTCCACATCAATAGGGCAGGCGGAGCTGAGCAGAAGGCAGTCATCGACTGAAATTAAATTTTAAAAAAAATTAATTTATTATTAAAATAATATTTACAAAAAATGGCAAAAATAACCGCGAAGGTTCTCCACAGATGTGATGCTCCTCGGCAGAAGGTTTTAATAATGTAAATAGTCCGTAATAGACTTTAAAAGATAAACAACTAGTTGCTTTATTCCCCTAAACAACTATTTGTTTAACGGGTAAACAACTAGTTGTTTATCACGTAACTAGTTGTTTACATCAAAACTTGTTGTTGTTTATTTGCCATATTTTTATGGAAATCCGGTGAGAAGAGGTGAGGAGACAGATCGTCTCATTATTTCTCACGATGTCTGTCTCCAAGGACTGTGGTTCAGTGCCGAAAAAGCAAAAACGATCCGATTGATCTAACAAGAGTATCACGACCCCGTTAGCCTGGAATATGCGTGCAAGCACTGTACAAGTAGTAAGCAGCGTAGTAAGTAGCGCGAAGTAGTAGAAACTATAGGTTACAAATTAATTTGTATTGTTTTGTTGAGCGAAATATGTAATAGGCTGTTTGAAAGACAAATCATTTCTGGATCTCATTCTGTAAAGCAACTAGTTGCGTAAGCCGCTCAACTCAACGAATAAACAACGAATGACTAGTCGCGTAGCTGGTAAACAACTAGTTGTTTAGTTGTGAACTAGTTGACTTTCAAAGTCTAGTCCGTAATCAAACGAACCTCCAGTGAGCATCGATCTCCAATCGTAGTCGCCGCTCCCCTCACCGCTGCCTTCGCCTAATTAATTGATATTTTAATTAAATAAATAAAAACTAATTTTCATTCCACTCGGATTTCTCCATCTCCTTGATAGAATCCAGACAAATTTATTACAAAAAGGTTTTTTACACAATAAAATCAACCTCCATCCCCGCTGCCCTCCTGATCATCAATTGCTCGAGCAACCGCGTCCAGCGCTTGCAGTGACGGATGACAGGCGGACGCCATACGCGACCCCGCGGATGCTAGTACTAGTGCGGATAGGACCATTCTTAGGGAGGGCATGCGAGTCTGGTTCTGAATGGAGTTGGTTATTAGACGATTGTCAGGAAAGAAAAAGATTGATCATCGTGACCAAAATGTGAGTGTGCGTCGCTCCGTTCCTTCTCCTATTTATAGAGAGAAGATATAAAATATGGAGAGAAGAGATGCAAATGGCACAGTTCAACAACAGTTCTCTGTGTGAACGAGAGGTGTTTCGCTCTCTCCGATTTGTATCATCTCTCTTTGAGTTTGATGGACTAGAAGGCACGTGAACTCGATTCAGCGACTTTCCTCTCGCTATTTCTCGCAACCGACGCAACTGAACTACCAAGGTTCACCCGGTTGACCGATGAATCGGCTTATTACTCATCGGGGAGGTGCTGTTGTTCTGCTTGTGCTGTACTAATCCGTTGCAGATTTTAGAATTGAGAAGATATTATACTTCGGTTGCAAATGAGCTTCACGAAATAAAAAAATTACAAAAGAAGCTAAACTAGCCTGATCAATGAAAGACGAGAAATTTCAAGGATTAATCTTTATACTCTATGCGTACAAAAAGAAATTGAACAAATATCAATCAATTATCACGGCGCCATGGTAGATCACAGAGTACGATGAAAGGGGGCGAATTTGTGTGAAGCAGCTTCTACCGGGAGAGAAAATGTTGCTGAAAAATAATGAGAGAAGAATGTCTTTGGGACCCGTGGGATACAATAATTGAACGATGCGAAGTGAACGATTATCGAAATTTGCTGAGCAGATAGAACTGTGGAGGTTCAATGAGGGCAACTTCTGATCTATACTGTCGAGGGTGCTTAGAGCATAGCTACTGCAATGTAAGTAAAGGTACAGAAGGATACGGTAGGTTACGGTAGTCTCATATCTCAAGCCATCATTGCATCGAGTGCCTTCTTCTTGTGAGGGTCGAGTTGGGAGGTGGCCGCATCGCTCAATGCTCGCTCTCCAAGCAGCTTCTGCAGCCCTTTCGAGTACTCGGAGAGGGCCTGAGAAGGAGATTCTTTCATTCATCCCCGTAACGTTGCCTTGCACAAAAATTAAGCGTGATTTATCTAGAAACGGAGATAGTATCGAATCGGTAGTGAAGAGAGTTATGATTCTCAGAGCTTGCTGCAATGCTACTAACATTTATGCTGATCTCATTCATTTACAAGCACTGTGAAACTCATGAACATTTTCAAAAGTTTGCTCATCTTCGAAAATCCACATCTGTTTCATTCTAATCATTTGAGAAGAGCATTGACATGAGCGTGGTTGGGATATCGTTTTCTTCGCAAAAACAAAAAAAAACTTCTCACCCGCTTATTGTCCGCATCCGCCGCCGGGCTCTTCATGCATTCCCACAGGATGGGCAGAGCGACGACCTCGACCTGTTAATTAGTTGGTTAATTAATTAATTTTAATCAATAATATTGTAAATCTCACCTGCTTTGGCTTCGACTTGTGCAGGTCGGCGTTGAGTTCTGGAATTAGTGAGCAATTAGAATCATTCTTTATGAAATTAGTTTATCGGTCCTTAGAATTTTGTCGAGTGCGCCAGAGCGAGAGATGCAAATGAATTCAAGAGAACCAATGAGAAAACGAAGCGGCAGATCAAAGACGTTTGGCCAGAGATCAAACATCACTCACTCGTAAACAGATGCAACAGGAACGGTCGTTGCTTCACATTCGCCTTCTTCGTGACGGCGGCGAAGTGGGAGGAGAGGGCGGCTGAGTCTGAGATGCGTTCGATTAGAAGAGGCAAGATCCATTGAATTTCTCCATAGAACAGGCTTTTTGTAACTCCATGCCACTCGAAATCTTGCCACGACAGCACGAATTCATGGCATTTGAGATTAACGAAATACTAAAGGTTCTCCTCACCAGGTCACTTCCTTTTCGTGACTTCAATCATGCTCACTTCCTCAGGTGCTGAATCCCCTTGATAAATTCTATCGATCCTCACCAATCTGCTTCAGCGTCTCCTGCAGCGAAGTCTGCGCAAGATGTCGGTGTTCCTCGCTCCTGGACGGGAGATGCGAAGAGAGGGAGAGGAGGAGCTGGTTGAGGACAGCCTTGAGGGAGGGCTCGGACGAGTAGAATCTGGATTATGTATTCTTAGAACTGATATACATCACTGATCTTGATCTTGTTACAATTCATCGCTAGATTAGTATGCGGTGAAACGCTGATTCGGTTTGAACACTTTTATTTATGATTATTTTTGGATCGACGGTCCACATGAAATTGCCCTCTTCGCAATTTGTAGCAAGTTCATTGCGTTATGAAACATAAACGAACTATTTGTGAAGAGAGCGATCCGTACTCGTTATTGACTAATAATACTCACTTAGCCATCGACGGAAGCGTCTTGATGTAGGTTTCCATGGCGGCTAGCGAGACCTGGAATATGATGGTTTGTTGTTGTTGTTTTGATTTTATCTTTTCATTGTTGTTGTTTTCAAACTCGGCGAAAAGTTTCAAACCTTGCTGTTGATGTCGGAGAGGCGTGCGATGAAGGCTTCGACGAGCTGGAAATATTTTATTATTTTAAAATTCATCAGACATCACGAAACATTTATCAGTCCCCATGAAGATACAAACGCATGCTAGTCTCACGATCTTTCAAAGATCACGCTACATAAATCTTCTCTGGTTGCCAACAACGAAAGAGGATGTTGCATGCTCATGAATACTTGAGCACTTCTTGTTGAGAGGCTCAGCCCTTCCTCTCTCTCGGGTTTGCTCACCATTCCCAATTCTAACGTGCTAAAGGACAAGGAAGTGCATCAGGAAGGCAGCACTTGCTTGATTCTCAGTAGTTTCCACGTACTTCACCAAGGTGGCTTGTTCTCTTCATGACAGTTACTTCCTCACAGCTCAAAAAAGCGACAACGCATGCGGAGTCGTCGATGAGAGGGTGCAATTTACAAACCGTAGTATTCGTCGCAATCGCTCTCGCACTGGTCGTCGTCATCTCTTCGAATCGCTTCAACCCCGTAAGTCGACGTTCCCAGCCAGAAGCGTTCAGGTCCTCCCTGGAAATTGTACGGTATCGATTTTATAGAGTACTGTAGCCTAATGATTGGGTAGGCTCCCGTGTTCAATCAATACCGTCCATCCATCGTACCTGATCTCGTCCAGGTCCAGCTGCAGATTGTCTGGCAGTTTTCTGTTCACGGACTTTCTCACTGATCCGTTCCGGCTGAAGATCGAGGCAGACGAAGAATCGAGTGCGTCAACGCCGCCCTGAATTGCTGGCTTGTTTCTGATGTCTACTTGATTTGTCTCAAAGTTTAGACACCACAAGCGCGTCAATTTACCTTCTTGTTCACATCGCCGACGATCTCTCTGACGGTCGTTAGCTCACCGTCAGAGCAGTGCTTGCGCATCTGCCGGTCGAAGGAGGAGTCCTGAACGATTGGCGCGTTTGGCGTGCCTACAGTAACCGTAACACGAAAATCTGGCTTACCTGACTCAGAGCGCAGAGCGAGAGCTTCGCTTGCTGACGCACTTTGGGTGTTACGTCCTTGGCGAAATTCAACAACAACGGTATCAACTTCTGCAGGAAGTCGCCGTTCTGGAGCGCGGTTGTGGTGCCGATCTGAATTTTTAAAAGTATTGAATTAAATTAATTAGCTAATTATCTAATTAATTACCCGATTGAGCAGCTGCGACACGAGATTAGCAGTAGCGCAGCGGATCGTGTTGTTCTTAGACCTGAATTCTTATTCTTATTATTCTCCAGCGGGCAGCCAGGAATTGACACAGAAAATAATGTGGACTTTTTCGGAGAGTTTGAAACCTAGTCTGCTCCCGGTCATCGCAGTGAAAGCGCGAATGAGCAATCGCTATTCCTAGCCAATGCTCGCTATGTTTCAGCGTTCTTCTATTATTACTAGCGTTGATTTTAAATCAGTGAAGCCATTGTCATTGAATCTATTATACTACACTTCGAGTGATCCCGAGTTCGTCTTCCGGACGAATGCGCGAAACGTTTCAAAGTCTCTTCATTTTAGTGAGGGATGGTTCGACATCAATAGTTGCTGTCCTCCAAAGAGAAATATCAAACTCACTTCGCTCCTGCCGTAATAAAGCTCGCTACGATTGTGTTCCCCTTCCTAACGATTGCGCGTTATGTTTCAGCGTCTCACCATTACGCAAACGATTCTTCGAAATCAATATCTGTTGCCCTCCCAGTATATTGCAAACTCACTTCGCCCCTGCCGTGATAATGCTCGCCAGCACTTTGTTCGGTGACCCGAACTTGACCACGTTTTCCACGGCTTCCGTTGCGTCGTCTGAAATCGTTCATGTATTTGTTGATTTATTTAGATTTTCAAGTTTATATGCATCGGATCAGTGCAAAAAGCAAAAAGTGGAAGGAGGGAAGAAAACTAGAAACGCTTACCCCTGATGAAGGCATTCGAGACGTCGCCACTGCGCGCGATGAGCACTGCGGTTGTCTGAATATTTCTTCGTTTATTACTGAACAACTTCGCTTGGTCAGACAACCCAAACAATGGTAATGAGCAAAGTAATGATCATTGAAAAGAATCCCTCACCTCCTTCCTCTTCGGGTCCATTTCTCTTCTTGGATTCACACTTTCGTGCTCTACTTCGATGCCACATTTCGATCATTGTGCCCTATTTTAACGACGACTATTTGAAAAACACTCACCTTCTCAGTCATCGGGTCCATCTTTCCTTTCAGGTTCACATGCAATGTCCCCAGACAAGAGATGGCGACTCGAGAGACGGATGAGCGGAGGTTCTTGCACTCGTTGAGGAGGGAGGTGACGACCTGGAATTGCGTGATGTCTCTCTTGTCAGCACCAAGTGCTAAATGATGCGCATGTCTCGTCTCTACACATTGTCGAACGATTCCGATCACACAGTTTAGTTGATTCCGCCGACTAATCACAACCGAACCGTTAAAGAGCTTCGAGAACTTTATTCAGATTGTCCACGATCTTGCGTCTTGCCAAATCGACTTCCTTACTTCACTAATTGTGAGCTAAACTTTACCTCATTCAAATTATCCACGATCGCCTGCGGGTTCTCCTCTACCATCTTCCCAACCCATCTGTCCCATTAAGACCTATTCTATTCTGTCTACATTTCGTCAGCCCGCAAAGAGAGTTTTGTGAATTTACGAAGATGTTGTACCTCATTCAAATTATCCACGATCGCCTGCGGGTTCTTCTCGGACAGCTCGGAGATCATGTTGATGCCGTCCACTTTCTCGTTCCTGAATGATGGATTTGGTGAATTTTCAGATTTTCAATTTCGTATTATCTCTAGCCTAACGGACTACATTTCAAGCTGAAAATTAACTTCAGCACATTCAATGGAATTATTAACAAAGATGAGTAGCGTGTTTTGGAAGGACAAAGGTAATTCAGAAACACCTTACCAATCCTCGTTGTCCATCTTCTTCAGGGCCGTCTGCACGGACATCGGGCCGGATACCTGAATTAATGAATTAATTTAATATTTTAATTTAAATTAATCAAAATTAATTAATTAATTACCTTCTCCGAATTGATGATTGCCTGCGTCGCTTGGCGAGGCGCGAGCACTGGCGGGCCCTGAGGAGAGATTAATTGATTTTTCAGCTTTCTCTCGTGAAACATTCGTCAAAAATGCCTGTTGCGCAATGTGTTTCACAACGATGTTAAAAGTCGTTGTACGCCTTCGAGGCTAGTTGATGTAGCATTTCAAACAAAATAGTCAAAGAACGATACCTTTTTGTGCAAACTCGCTGGCCTGGTCCTGCTATTCGATCCGGCCCGGAGAAAAGGTGCCTTCTTCACGGGGGTTGAGTGTTGTTGCCTGTGATTTTCGACATGAAATAGCGCAAAATCTCATTTTGTAAGGTCTAAAATAGCGAAATAAAGTATAACAACTTATAAAAACATATTTGAACCTCAACGACGCGTGCGACGCAGTGATGGGCAGACTGTGGTGCGAGGCGGACTTGGCCGACATCGCGCCCATTCCCATCGGAGAGAGTTGGTCTGAAAATCGAATTCTTTTAAATCCTAATTTCGAATATTCTTTTCTACCCTACCCTGTCAAAATCACGATGAACGATTATTTTTTGAGCCAGCTCTCTCCGTATTCTGTCTAGGGCCCATTCCTACCACTAAACGCCGATCCCGCTCTCGGATGACTCGTTCCTCCTCCACTCCACAGGAAGTGTCTCGCAGTCCACGAGGGTGGGGAAGCGATCGGGGGCAGAGAGGTGGTGTACATCTTTTCAGCTGGATGATGATGATAGAGATTCGTTGATGTTGAGGGCGGTGGAGAAGTGGTGCTACGCGTATGAGGACGATAGAGAGTTGAGTGAGGGTTAGAATGGATAGGTGAGGATTTCGGAGAAGACGTTGAAGGATGGTAGAGTTGAGTCGATGCTGAGGGTATTGGTGGTGGAGGAGTATGGCGAAGACTAGGATTTGGAAGAGGATAGATAGAAGAAGGTGGGTTGGTAGGCAGGAAAGAGCGAGGACTAGGATGGGGCGATGAGCGTTTCAGAGGCGGGAAAGAAGGTAGATGGTGTGAAACTTTGATCGGGTCGATGGAGGGTGATGGATTAATAGAACGCTCTTGTTCTGTTGTCAATGGAGGCTTGACTGTAGGCGGCCTTGGGTTTCGGCGGAAGAGACTTGGTAGACGATTAGTTACTGTTGGTTTGGAAGCAGTGATTGGTGAAAGGGCGGTCGATGGAGTTATCGAAGGATGCCGATTCGATGAGAAAGGAAGTAGAAAACCAAGATTCAGGGGGTTCCAGAACGATAGAGGTCTGGTTGAGGATATGGGCGGATATGCGGACTGAGCACCTTGTGTGGTCGATGAATAGGGCCGAATTAGGGATGGAAAAGGGCGTAGAGAGGCGCAAAACGCCCAGAAGAGCTATTTAGCTGGGACTCAGTACTGACCAACAAGAGGAGGAGGATGGGGAAAGAGGAGTTTCTCCTCCCTCTCGCTATGGAAACAAAGGCACCCGCGAGGCAGCAAGAGGGGGAGGCGTACCCATAGTTTCACTTCACTCCTCTCTCGCGAGCTATTTCGCTTCTCTGACTCACTAGAGACCATGTGAGTGAGGAGACTCCATGAATACAACAGTAGAAGCAAGAAGGATGTTTGTTGTAGGCTCCCCCGGTGCATAATACACGTCAGCCTAGTATGCGGGAGGGATGTGGTGTTATGCATTTCTAGGGGAGATGTTGATGTCTGAGAGAGCAGTATGTTAATTCCAGAATTTCATTTGTCCAATGATCATGCATTATGTCACTTTCAACAGGTGGTTTCTTTCGCTTTTTAGTTCTTTCGCTGCAGTCGGCGAAAGTTCCAGGTGCTTGGCTGGTACATTCCTCGGTTTCTCTTCGTTTCTTACTCACACCCCTGCTACAAACCCCCGCGTAACGCAATTTCAATGTGAGAGATTCTCTGGGAATCAATTCAGGCCTTAATGTCGGGACTATCTCCTTTCCGACTACTCAATACCCAACTAGAACGACCAGATTGCGTGTCGAATGGAGAGACGTGAGGACAGGCAGTATGAAGAGAAGCAGAGACACTGACGCTAATCGAAATTGAGCCCACGTTTCCTGGCCGGAAATAGGGTCGATAACAAAGTTTGAGCGATTGAAATTGGCAGAGAACGAGGGGAGAGATGAATCTTCGATCTCCATGGAAATTCAGCGAAATCGAAGCGCCTGACTGGGAGGACGAGAAAAAAGGAATCGGGATACTGGTTGGACGAAGGACAACGATTTTTAATTTTTATGAGGACTAATCGACTTACTCTGTGATCTAATTTGGGATATACACTCCTCACCAGCATCATACGTCCCGTTCTTCGTGCCTCTAATGGGCGTGTCATCATGACTGAGATTCAGAGGGACGTTCTCCTTCCTCTCATCGGAGAGGGTCGTCTCGCTTCGAGCTCGGGATAGATCGACCTGAAAAATTATTCGTATACATAAATATTCGTGCACAGTATGTTGCCTGGAAACTCCGTTTTGCTCGCATTTGATTTCGCTTTTTTGTTTACACCACGTCTTCTAAACGCAGGTTACCTAATACAGATAAGGCGTTGTGTAAGCACTAATCACTGTTTTTGAAGCAGGATCATCTCGTATTCAGCGCGGTTTCAAAACGTTGCGACATTTGAGGCAATTCATGTGTGTTTCACGGAACGATTACAAATGAATGAATTCGAAACACTCCAATGGGATGAAGCATGCGATAGATACAATAATAGAAGATTTAAAAAATCACCTTATTCCTGGCCAACGCCGGGCCCTTCTTTGGCTTCTCTTCCACATGCTTTCCATTGGTTTGCAGACTAGGCTTGCTCTCGTAAAGGTGTGTCCTTTTCTGAATCATTGGTTTGGTTTGCCGTTGGCTTCTCTTTTGCATTGCCAGAAATCTCAGTCGATCTAGGGAGGCATTCAGCTGAAATTTATTGTTAATTTGTCTCAAATTCACGAAAAACGCCTGACGGAGAAAGTCTAGCGTTTCAATAAAATCAATTATCAGAAAGCTAACCTCAGGAGCGAACGTGAAGTCGGGCTCTGCAATGAAATTTGTTAATTTTAAATAATTTTGATTTTCGAAAATCCTCAAATATAAGTAATAAGCTCACTATTATTGTTCGTCTCGGGCGTGCTCGCTGTAGGGGATGGGAATTTTTGCAGTGGCGAACTCCATGAGTTGGAGGAGTTCGCGGGGTGCTGGAGGGCTGGAATGATGCAAATTTTCGAAAACCCCAGTCAAAATAGGTAAGTTTCACGCTCAATGCATTAGCGTTTTCGGCCGGGGAGACTCTAATTTGTAGCATGGGTCTCCGTAACAAATACACTGCCTTTTCAAGCCCATTTTGTTCTCCAAGAAATGTTGAAAACCCGCACTCTTCTTCTTCTTCGATCTTCTCCTCGGCAGGCCTCCGATCGGCGAGATCAAAGGGAGTTCGCCGACAGACAGAGATGGACTCTTCACGGCATGATCCTTGTAGGGCACTGCCCGGAAGAGTTTGATCTCCTCGAGATAGTCCAGGATTGGGATACGGTAGGGTACGGTAGCTTGAAGGTACGGTAGACTGGTAGATTAGGGACTCGAATCCAGTCAAGGAATGTTGTGGAATGAAGGGAGAGGCGGGAGGCGAGAAATTTTTCAGCCGCGGGTTACTAGGGTTACGAAAACGGAGCTGTCGAGAGAAGGGCTGATATGGGGGAAGAGGAGAGAGAAGTGGAAGAGGGGAACGGAATTGGTAGGACGGCAGGGCTGGATACTAGGCAACACTGGGTCTCGTACGAGGAATGAATAACGGACGGGAGAAGGAAAGACTTCTTCTTTGTTGCTTGCTAGTTGTACTTTCATCACCTCTTGAGACTCAGAAAAGGCAAGTGGTACTTGATAACTCAATAAAATTCTCAAGTGGTAAAGTTGCGTATTCCATACTCGGAATTCCGTTTCCCACTAATTGCCCAGGAGCACTCGACAAATCATTTCAAAGTGTATCACGCTACTCTCTAGGATGAATCACTTCAGGATAAACATAATAACGAAGTAGAGATTTGGTCGGTGCTCTCGCACTCTCATCACAAGGCGCGTATGACTCACAAAAAGTCGGAAGAATGAATATTCGTTTTCTTTTGATATTTTCTTTCGCTTTTCGGTGAGAGACTAGACTACGCGCAAGGAGGAAGCATTTCCAACAAAAAAACGCAGACTGGGGTATGACTCAGAGCCATGTGATCTCAGTGTGCGTTAAGTCAGTCACGCGAATCTGCTCGGTTCATCTAATCAATATGTTTGATTGAATTTTAAATGTAATCTGAAAACGTGCGTCAGTTTCACTTCAGTTTCACTAGATTTCGTGTTCAATTATGCTTCACTGGTGATTTACCTGAGTGCAGGAACTGTAAGAATGTTCGGTGTTTGAAACAAAATTGTTTAAAAAAGGTTGAAGTTAAAATTGAGTGAGTGAAATCGTTCTTCTTCCACTCTGTATCCTTTGCTCGAATTGCACTCAATTGTTAGCTCCCTTGATTATTCCCTCGCTCACAGCTCTAGGTCATAATCCTTTGGCTTTCTTACACTTCTGTCTCCTCCTCTCGAACAGTATCCTGTCGTGCGAGTTGGCCGATGGTAGCTGCGAGAAGGCGGGTCTCAGAGGGCGCACAGTGGCGGATGAGGTACGAGAGGGGGATGAACCCATTAGGTCATCTAGGAATTGATGAATTCCGGAGAAAGGTGTGGGAATGAGGTGAATACGGTCGCGGAAAAGGTTTACAAAGGAAATGAAATAGCAGGACTTCTTCAATTACGAATTTCTATAGTGATTGCAGCGGCAAGTGAATGCGTTCGATAACACATAATTACGAACATGGCTAGACAAACGTGTGTATAAGGAGGCTCAAATTTGACAGTGATTGTGGGACTTCGCACGGCAAAAACAATGAGAATGAGAGCAGCGATGAGAAGAAGATTGATTTTCTCTTGAGGAGAAGCATGATAACAGATGTTCGGGGTATTTTTCTAGATGATAATGCCTTTCGGTCACCAGAGTACAGCAGAGACCTCGCACACGAACGTTATGATAAAAAGGTAAACAAGCTGAGAATGGGAATGGCAAAGAGTAATGACGATGACGACTGAACTGTTCAGATGGCATTTGATTAAAGGGGCAGAGAACAGAAGGAGGGAACCGATATCGATGCAGAAAGACCTCTTACAGCTAAGGTATAGACGTCAGATGAAAAGGTTGAAGCCATACCATAGAATAAGCCAATTTGTTCCAGAGTAGGACTGGACTATTCAGAAAGTTCTTACGGGAAACTATTCAAGGAATTTGCACCAAGAATAGATAGCAGTCAGAAAAGAGTAGGGAGTAATTGCAATGATAATGGCTGCCATTAATCACGTAATTCATGTAAGGCGTCAGATAATGCTTTGAGAACTGATCGGCTGGCATTTTTTCTGCTACTCATAGAACGGAAATAGCACGAGAATAGCAGTCATGCTTTGCACTAGGGATAGAGGCGATAATGATAATACAATCATCGAATTCAGCATAGATAGCAACAACGCACAACATAGAAAACCATTCTAGGCAGCCCTATAAGAGTAGTAGTCACGCATTGTAAAGCAAGGTAGGTAGGAATAGAGACGATAATGAGAGACGTAGAGTGAGGGAGAATAGCAGGTGGGAATGCTTGGATTACTCGAAGTGAGAGAGAACGGGAAATGCGGAGAGCATGGAAGAGAAGATTCGAGACTACAATTATGTAGAATGAGACAAGGATCGAGTAAGGATGAGCTGCTGTCGACAACTACAGGTCAGGCGACAAGGGAAAGTCGGAATGGTCATGCAATCAGAGAAAATCGGAAGGAACAGAGCATGGAGATCGTGAGAAATAGGAAATATTCGCGGAAATAGTATCGCAGTACTCGTATGAAGTTCCTGAGATCCTGAGTAGGCGAACGATGGGAACGCGAACTAATCAGACGAAAGAGCGCGAGAATCGCGAGCGTTGATCGTTTCTGCGTCTATTCATCGTTAATCACTTATTTGCAAGGAAAATAATCGACAACGCTTGAATAACTTCTTGCAGCATTCATTCTAATGATTCAGATGTATAGAGATAAGAGAGATGGATAGCGACCGAGAAAAGAAGATGATTCACCACCTGCACATTAGTCATAATTCTGGAGGCTCGCAAAAGCGCAGGCGAGTCAGGGAATCCGATTACTTGAGAAGACTACACTTGTTCTCGGAATCATAGGAAAGAGCAAGATAAAAGTGTATGCTATTCTTAGTACTGCTTGTTATTTTCTCAGCCAAAACACCATAAACATCACGAGAAGCCGTGAGATCAACAGATACGCAGTATTTGAAAATTCTCTCTCAATTCGAGTCCTTCTCTAGAGTAGACAGAGCGAGAGAGCGAGTGAAATGAAGAGAGCGCAAGTATGACAACAAAATCTCGCGTTTTGTAGTCGACGTATGAAAATAGTGTGAGGTAGCGATACAAATACTTAAGCGCTCAACAATTAATTGTTCTGACTTATACGAAACATGAATCGAACTGCGCTAAATGCTAAAGAATGGCCGATTCGTAAAGTAAATAACTCTCTTCCTCCTCCCGATAAAATGGGAAGCCGAGGCCTGCAAGAGTAGCCATAATAGTCCGAGAAAGGGAAGGAAGAGAGGGAGGGAGGAGGAGGCGGATAAGTTGTCAAGGAGAGAGTGGACTGGACAAAACTACTGGACGAGAGAAGAGACAAGGCTGGGAGACGTAGTATACCAACTGGAGAGGCTATCTAACCGATGATTTATCTATTTCGTACCGTGGTTGCACGACAAACAACAAATCCAATCTGAATTCCAAGAATTGATTGATGACGTTTTGTTGCGGCTGGCTCAATTCTCTCACTAAGGAAGCACGCAACTGCGAACAAAAGCTTGTAAATATTTTGAATACTTTTTTATAAGACCAAATGGAGGCTGGGGCAGATCGGAAATCTCAAATGCCGTATGAATATCAGCACGGTGTGAAACAGATACGGATGTGAGCGAGAAAAGAGTGGTGATTGCGAGAAGAAAGACCAGTAACGAGCGATGAGAGGAGCACATAGAAGCAATCATTCTTCATCGTAAATGATTGCATCGAAGTATGAATCTCATTCATTTTTGACAGGGCGCAGAAGGCACGAAATTGATATCTCACTCTCGCCAGAGGAATATCAATGTCTTGTGAAACACACATGAGAAGAATGAGTGGTGATTGAGGGAAGAAAAGCCACTAACGAGCAGTGTGGAAACCGAGATCTTTCGCTCATCAGAGAAGCTAGAGAATGTTCAATACGAGGAGACGCTGCCTTCACATGGCAGAAGTAAGGTTTCCCGTGAGAGCTACTACTACAAGGGTTATACTCGAGAGAGCGCAATAGATAACTGAATCTTGTTTAGAAATGCTGCGAATGTAGATACTATTCATCACCGAACCAGGCTCGTTAGCGGTCAGTGCAAATGCAGACATCTCAGTTCTAGGCAACAAGACAGCAAACGTGATCGAGAGTCTCCAAATCAGCGAACCTGCCTCGTGAGTATATCACACACTACTCGTGAGGTGGTTGTTGACCCGGGTATCATGTAGACGCGCCACCCGTTGCCTAGGCGACAATGGAAGGAGGCGCGGAGATTGAATTGAAACGTAATTTCAAGGTCTCTTTCAGAGTATGAAGTAATTCTTGCTAGTTCCTCGAGATTGAATGAAGGGAAGATAGCAATAATAGAGATGCGCAATAACCGTTGCCTAGGCGACAATGAGATGTGGTGTGGTATCGAGAGTCATCCCTATGACTAGAGATTGGAAAACGAGACTACTTCTAGAGTTCTCAAGAAAACATGATGATAGTGAGAGGTATGACTGAAAAAAAACTGGAACTGGGAACCGCTCGAGTGCAATTTTTCTTTCCTCCTGTTATGAAAGAGGCCCGAGGCTACTACAATGGCCACTGGAGGCGGCAATTTTCTCGCCTCCCAGTGCCCATTATTCATCGCCCAGAAGAGTGGAGTCTCCATCTCTCGCATGAACTCTCGCCGAACTGGGCGAGTAGAGATTGTGCAGGTGGAATAGAGTGATGATGTAGCGTAGGTTGTGTCATCCAGTAGATGCAGTAGGTGCGAATTACATGTACACGTTGAGGTTGACGAAATCGTTGGACTAAGAATAGTGGATGTGTTGTTACTGGCTGAGTTTCACCAGTCATTCATTTTGGCTATGGACGAAGTAGTATTGGTTTTGCATAGATCACTAATCATAAAATTATAAATGATTTTTCGTTCTTGAAAATCATTCTCTGAACACATCATTTTTTGGCAGGGCATTCCTTGTCGATAGGCTGTCGAACGTGCGAAGAGCATGAATATTCTTCACTTCAAAATCGCGTGTTCGGATACGTTTCACCCTTTGTTCAATTTGAGTTGATTTATTTTTATTTTCAGTGCTCTGCCCATCCACCACGCAAAAAAAACGAAAAATATTGTTGTCAGTCAAGTCAAACTGACTGCTAAAAACTGAACTAATTGCACAGTAGTATCCCTCACCCCCATCCCTGGTCGGCCTCCACGCTATCTGGTTTCTTTTCATACTCACTAGACTTTGAAAGTCAACGAGTTATGCAACTAGTGACAAGTCACTTTCATTTCTTATGTGACTAGACACTAGTTACGTGACTAGTCACTTCATTCCCTCCACTCATTCTCCCCCAATTTTGAGCGCACGCACGGTCAGCGACCGCTCGAAAACTTGCGGCCAGACGGGAATGAAGTGGTAAACAACTAGTTACTTCCAAAGCGACTAGTCACTTCACTCGTAAACAACTAGCCACATTGGGAAATAAAGTGACTAGTCGTTTAACTTTGAAAGACTAATACTCACACACAATTAATGCACCTGTTCGATTCAATCGAATCCTCGCTAACGATTTTGTTCATTTTCACTTCTTTAATACTCAAATTGAATGAAACGTCGCTCACCCCCATCCCTGGTCGGCCTCCTCGCTATCTGGTCGTCGCTCTTCTGCCTCTCCATCATTGCCACGGAGGAAAGACTCGCGTCGTCCTTAATTAATTCTTAATTAGTCGCACTCAAATGGCAAATTCTGATTAGATAAGGGTAAAAGATCAAAGATCAAAGACCTACCCGCTCGCTCTCCGACTCCCACAGCGCCTTCTGCTGTGCGAGGACCTGTTGAGCGATCTCTCCCTGAATTTAAATAATTAAGAAATTGATAAAATAATATTTTTGTAAAATATTGTAAAATATTAACCTTGACAACGGTTTTGTACGAGGAGAAGAGCGTGGGTGGTGAGGAGGATCTGAGAAATAGCAATTAAACCGCAATTTAGGTTGAGAAAGGTTGAAATAGACGAGGGTGACACTCAAAGTGCTATGAATTGCTTCAAAAAGAATCTCAGCGTCAAGAGGAATTTCAAAGATACAACATGGAAGCATGAATGCTCTGATACTAGAACATGAACATAATTCAGAAGCCAGTTGTCAGAACTCAATTACACGAATGACTCAGGGTTTCACTACGGGAACTGCACACAAGGCTCGTTATGTATTGGGGCTTCCTACTGGAGCAAAAGTCGTGATGAATCAATGATCAATCAATCGACTCGTAGTCAATCGATAATCAGTAGTCTATCGATAATCAATCAATAACTCACCTCTCCACACTCCCGTTGATATGCAGGATCCAGTGAAGGTCGAGGTTCTCGGGCTTTGTTAGGGCCTGAAATAAGAAACATCTTCTCTTCTTCCTCTGGATCTACTTGTGTGAAATTCTATCATGAAAATACACTAACTCTCTTCTTGTTCCAATCAATAACTCAACATAATGCGACATACTGTGAGAATCGAAGCTGCTTGACGGCTACGTTTGCTTCGGCTTTGATTCTCGCAGTAACAAGTTTCATTCTCACCTCATCAGCCACATCGAAGGACGAGTCAGAGATGGGCGGAGTCGAGTACTCTAGCAATCCATCGTATCGAAGAGTGGGACGAGCACCGCGCATGAGGCGGGCCTGAAGATAGTAATTGATTCATTGGCTACCGTTACTAATAGTTACTACTGTACCCCAAATTGACCACACCTTTCTATCGATTTTTCTACTCTACCGTACCCAAAATTACCCTACCGTAGCCCAATCTATCGCGAACTAACTATAATTTACCTTCACAGCCGCCGTCAGCCCCTCGAAGCACTTCCGTTCGTATTCTTTGATCAGTTTGATACTGTCTTAGCTTTTCTAAGGATTGTTCTACTCTACTGTTCCCTAACAATATCCTACCGTAGCTCGATTTATCGCCAACTGATTACACTCTACCTTCACAGCTGCAGTCAGTCCCTCGAAGCACTTCTGCTCGTACTCCTTGACCAGTTTGAGTATCGGATCGAGCTTTCCGTTGAGGTGGAAAGCGAGCACGGAGAGTTGCTCGAATGCCGCGAGTCTGAATAAAATCATTTAGCGATTGTTTAGGATACCGTATCATTCTGAGCTACCGTAGACGTACCTGACTCTCCTCTTCGGATCGACCAGTCGGGGCACGAGCAGATTGGCCACAGCGGAGAGGTTCATCTTGGAGGGAGGAACAATGAGGAGAGAGGCGGTCAGGATGTTGAGGACCTTTAAGCACTGTGTTCAATTGAGTTGATGAATGAACAGGATGATTGGGAGTTTCAGCACAATGCATAACAATATAAGCTTTTCTCTTGTTGATTTTAAAGACACGGTCAGGATGTTGAGGACCTGATATTTCCAAAGTTTCTTGTATTTTGATCTGGCATAACCACAACATCAATTTCTCCCGGTGACATCAGAATAAATGCGGCGAGTGAAACAAAGTCGAATAGCAAAGCTGATCTGCTTTCTAGTTTCAATAATTTGAGATAAGTTTCAGATATCGCACATAGGCATTTGATTGCGTTCAGCAGCAATATTCCTGCGATATCTGTGCAAAACAAACAAAGTATTTTTCTTGAAACCAAATAACCCTCTCACCTCTTCTCGCACTCTCGAGTTCTTGTGCTCGAGAAAGGGGCAGATGACAGCGACGACGGCCTGGAATGTCAAAACAGTAAATTAAAAACAACAACAACAACAACAACAACAACAACAACCCACCTTCGGATTGAGCGACCGGAACAGGTCCATGACGGTCATCATGACGAGTTGCTTGACCACGGCCTTCTGGTTGCCGAGATGACGAGAGATCAGTGCGATGACTTGCTAGAAAGAATAACAATAACAATAGTGACAATAACAATAACAAGTTGTTTTGACCTAAGAAAAACAATAACAAGTTGTTTCGAACCTGCAGATGTGCCTCGACATTCGCCTTCAGCCTGTTGACTGTGAGACGGACGAGGTCCAAGGCTTGGATGATGACCTGAGTGTGTTGATTAGTTATTCATTGCATCATTTGGCTTTAGCACAGCCAGCCAGTAATGTTCAATGAAGAACATTCTTGCCTTCGGGCGCTCTAGCATGAATGAGCATGCGAAACTGCTTCTCCATACAACAGAATAGAGCAATGACCTTCTCAAAGAACAAGCGTCTGTTCACGAACCTTGAAGTTCAGGTCATTCAGCACATTGCCTAGCGTGACGAAGAAGGAGTGGAGATGCGGGATTAGTTTGGCTGTGGATTCAGGAGTCATGGTCTCGATTATGGTTTTGAGCTGCAAAGGAACAACTTATTTGTACTTCCCGAATCCTGAATTCCGTGTTCCATGTCAGACAGATCGATTTAGGACAATTTCTGCATGCATCTGCTTTCCCTTCCCTGTTAGCATTCCATATTATTATCCAGCTACTCAATAATGATTACGGGAGACAGAGAAGTTCAGATTACACTACGCGACACCCTTTGTATCCTCACCTTCCTAATTTCCAGTTACAAGTTACTGGATACGCTACTGTTTCACTTAGCGGAGTCAAATCAGTTGCGGAAACCCTGCAAAGGACAAAAATTAATCTCACCTTCTCCAACGCTGCACTCTTCGTGTTGGTGTCCTCATCTGCGAGCATGGTCGCAAGGTAGGTGGGCACGATGCCGAAACGCATCCGCATTTCGCGGCCTGGAATAAGAAACTGTTTGAGATAGGACCAAACAAGGGTTGGCCGATCTCAAAAAGGTGATTCTCAGAACTCTATGATTTGAGAGCGTCTTATTTTAAGGCATTGATCAACAACAAAACAATGTATATAGATATTCTCTGCTCACCGGACTTGGCCGATCTCGAGGACGTAGACGAAACAGGTGTTGAAGCGGTGCCTGTAAGGAAATTAATGGTGATCATTTCGGAAATTTGATTGAGCATTTTGTCCAGTTCTAATTTCCGACACAACTTTGAACGTTTCCTGTGTCTATTGAGTTGTCTAGTAAGGGAATGAACTTTGATCATAATTATGGGTATTTGATGTAGTTTGTGCGCGCACTTGTGGTTGAAGCCGTCGTATCTTTACGCCTCATACTCTCTAGCTACTCTGACTAATGAGACAGTGTGAAGCATGAAGAGACAGCAACTCGTATTTGGAATTGTACATAAGACACAATATCTAATTATACTTTCACCTGGCAGCGTCCACGTTGAGTCATCGAGAATATGTCGATACATGGGAAGGAAAAAGAGAGAGAGAAGGAAGGCGAAAAATTGTGAGAGGATAGACATTGATGAGTAACGACTAGATGAATGTTCTATGTCACGCGATCAAGGTTTCGAGTGAAAAAAATGATGAATCGTGTTTGCATTCTTCCTTATTTCTGGCACGAAAAGGGTAGCAAAAGGACCTAAGGCAAATTTTACTCGGAGCAGAGATATCCGCAGTCTGTACAGTGCCTATTCGCTATGCTGTGAGTAAGCAGAAAACACTCTGTTCCCTCTTCTGTTCAAGTCAGCGCTTCTAGAGGTGAGCCAACCCCTGATTGCCACACTTCGAAAGTGCTGGTACTCACTCGGGGCAGAGATATCCGCGGTCGGCAGGGTGATGCTCTCCACCTCCTTCGTGAACTGCTCTCTTTGTTGAGGAGTGAGTAGAATGACGAACCGATCGAAGTTGGCGCCCCCGAGGAATACTGAAAGGATGTTTTATTCAGCCATAATCTTGGGTTTTGAGTCACATCTAGCCACATGATAATCGAACAATCGTCGTTTTTGCAAAGGGAGCAGCACACGAGCTCAGCTGATGCCGTTATTGGTATTCAAAAATATCGTGAAACACATTTCAAACACTCAAAGATGGCTAACCCTGCAGTTTCCTCAAACACATTGCGATCTTCTTCTTCGTCTCTTCATCCGAACTGCTCATCCACCCCATAAAACCTTCAACCATCGTGCCCCAGTTGCCGTCTCGCACCCAGTCCTTAATTAGGATAATTAGAGTTGATTAACTGCTGATTAAGTTATAATCGAACAGCATTCAAATATATCGAAAGAATAGCATTTTTAGAATAGCGTTCATTTGGGTTTCAGCAGTACTGCAAAAGACTTCCGTCATAGAAGATTGTTGATTTCTTCCTTTTGCGCTCTTTCAAAAATATCAATATTCGAACAATCATCAAATCTTCGAAACTACCTGAAATAGCGTGGGCAGCTCGTTGAGTATCTCCAGATTCACGAGTCGATCGGCCGATTTGGTGATCACTTGGTTGAGGACGACCTGTGTGTGAGAGTGAATTGCAGCCAAAGTAGACTTTCTCACTCCCCCAATCTATTCCCTGTCTGAGTCCCTACTTGAGATTTGGATTGGTACTATCGAGAATCGATTCGGAATCCGATCAATCAGATACTACTTTTGCAATGTCTTGGATGTGTTTCGTTTGTTTTTGTTTCGTGTGTGTTTCAACCTATTTATAAATTACCTTCCTAAATTACCTTCGCTACCTTCCAAGTGAGATCGCTAAGGAAGAGTCACCTACGCAAAAATGTAAACAAAAAATCATGGGCACTCCTTCACTTTCGCGGGAAACTCCAATTAAGCACCATTGTATTCCGAGCTCACAGTAACCCAGCGCCATTCCCACCGGTACTCACCAGTATTGTGTGAAGCGCCTGCGGTTGGAGTCGTGTGAAGTTCTGAATCACTTGCACTGTGACCCTGAATGTGATTCCTCTGCATTAAAAAATGTGTGTATCAATCATGAGATTGGACTACTCGTTAGCTCTCGCTCCAAGTGAAGAGGTATTTAGCGTCACTGTTATCCTGTTTCAAATCTATGCTGCAGCTCACCTCTTGATCGTAATCTTCGAACTTCCAAGCTTGGGCAGCAGATTCGGCATAATGTACGCCATGCAGTACTCCAGGTTCTGCAATTGATCGGGCCGACCCTCAAATTATTACTTAGGTTTGTCACATCTAATGAAGGTCTCTTGTAAAAGAATTCTTAGTGAAATATTCGCAGAGCTTTCTAGGCTGTCAGATTATGCACAAAAAAAGAAGATTTCCGAAGTTCATGAAATGAACTCAATAGAGTCATTCAGCACCTCCACATGATTTTTTGTAACCTGTCTTGCGCATAGTTGTCTTGTGACGAATGCCTATATTTAGAACCCACTCACTCCCTCGTTTAGATTCTCACACACTGCTACGACAGACATTGAGAAAATACCACGGATATAATCTGTGATTTCCGAAACTCGACTACAAACCTCTCTGTTTTCCTGAACTTGCACTATGCTTGTGTCAAACATGCACCCTTAACTAGGGGTTGTCAAATAGTGCTTGCGCAGTCCACTCACATTCCCAAAACTCGGCATCGCCTCTAGCAGGAATCGTATCGCCTGATGCTGCACCTCCCATCGGTCCTCTGCGAGGATCCGGTCGAGGTTCTTCATTAGGTCGCCCTGGAATGATTTAGTCCAAATTTTTGAATACACCACAGACCATCTGGTACCAGCTGGCAATAATCGGCCAAGGAAGAACCATAAATCTCTCTCCACTCCCAAACCGATTGCCCAGCACGCTTGTTCTGAGCGGATAGCATGGGTAGCATGGCCATGGACGGTTTCAATAAACAGCCGTAAAGTCTAGATGACTGAGAGCGCAACGAACCTTCTTCGAGAACTTGGTGAACCACTCGATGTCCTTCTTGCAGAGGAGAATCATCCGATTGAGGGTCTAGAAATATCGCATGTGGATGGGTCATTTAAATACTTTGATATTGTTTGTATCCGTTCCTGATCAAAGCACCATTGTCAGTTATTGAAACATGATACGGATCAATCAATTGTGAAGCACAATTGAAACGAACCAACTCGATGTGATAAGCTATGAAACTCACCTGCAATCTTGTGTCGAAGTCGTGATTCTTCAGTAAATCGACGATGTCTTCGTCTCTGGAAATACATTGCGAATCAGCTTTTTTTATGTTTAGAGAGAATTCGTGAAATGGACCGACAGAGGTCTAATGTCGAAGTCTTCTATTTCGAGATTTACCTGGGTAGAAAAGCCGAGACGGGCGAGTGGAGTCGTTCCACCCGCTGGGAGGACGATAGGTACTCCATCTGAATATTAATCGAATAAATAGTGATAAAGAAAGAGACGCAGATAGTGGTGGAGAGTTTGGACAAAATCACGAGGAAAGCGTGAAATCCGAATGGAAGCAGCTGTTTTGCCCTATATTTCTCAAGCATTGAATAACAAGGATTAGTCAGCAATCCGAAGCTGTCGTTCAGAGTAAGTCTTAGAACAATGAAACGAGGAGAATATCGATATAAATCACAAAACATGACAAATATAGAGCAAGACAGATTTCAATGAGCGATAATCCACGCAAATAACAACGACTCGCTCATAACATGAATAAGAAAGGTTATCACTGTGTTTGGAACAAGCAAATAACAGGACCATCTGATATTCGCGCTTTGATAGCAACAAGAAAGACCGAGCTCGAGTGGAAACTAAGCAAAACCTGACGAAAATTGTCGCGAAACTCTAGCATCGCGCGGCAACAGCTGCCGTTACTACGGCAACCAAGGAGAATGGAGGAATAAGGAGGGGAAAGGAGGGGAGAGAGGAGAGTATTATGGACTGAAGCCATCTGAAATGGAGAAGGAATTGTAGGGTAACTGGATGAAAAAGAAAGGGGGCGAGAGAGGGAGAGAGGAACGAGGAAGGAGAGGAAGAGAGGGCAGCGGTCACTCGGCTGGTTGCCTGGGACAACCGGGTGGTCATGGAAGGGACTAGAGCCCAGTCCAGAGCCCTTGTCTCTCGCTAGCGCACACTCCCTCGCCAGTCAGGTGGAGCGATGAAGCGTTGCTCCCTCACTCCCCACTATGTCTAGCCTGAGAAGGGGTAGAGGAAATGTCCAGAGAAGAGGGAGGTAGAGACAGGAAAAGGTGAGCAGAGTGGAAATGACGCGGGGCGAAGCGCTTCGATCTCTGGGGCGATCGTCGTGTTCCGGTCAAATTTGCGCTAATATATTTCCTAGGATTTTCGAAAGTACTGGAATCCTTCCAGAGCAATCCTCGTGACTTGAACAACGTATGAGAAAAAAAAGTGAAGAAGAGAAGGCAAACTAGCATCTTGAGTTTATTTGAGGAAAACAACGAAGGTATTAACGCTAATAATTGTTGGGATTGCATGAATTGTCTTGTGCACGGTACTAGTCAAGTTGAACAAATTGGGAATAATAATATATTATATTATAATTGTTATTTCCAATATTGACAGTTTGAAAGTTGTCGTACTTTTTGGCATCGGTGAAGCATGTCTTGCGAGCATCTATTATAGAAACCATTGATGAAGATACCTTGGATTGTGAGAACTGAGTGCATTCTGATCAGAAAACTGGAAGAACGAAATCATTTTGACAATATTTATCGGAAATCGATTATTAGGGCAACCCCAGCTCATCAAAAACCCAATTGTTATCCCTTGAGAGGAATCCAATGAATCTGTTGTACTCTGCCTCATACGCCTTTCTGTTCTTGTACGACCAATGAATTCCGCACAGGGAAGCACATTCATCGCTGCAGTTATTTTTGCCGCAATCGTTCAGACACCTTAAACATTCATTTTCGTTATGCTGATTAATTTCGAAAATAGAATAAAAAATCTCACTCCTTCTCACATATTGTCTTGGTTGCATCGGGTTGTTTTCTGTCACTCAATGCCTTGTTTCGTTCCGTGAATATTCTCAGGTCGGTCTTCCGCGCTTTGTCAACTAAGTCGAGTAATTGCATTAATAAAAGTGCATTAATATTTACCGCACAGATCCCTTGAGCAATCATAGCGATTTTCACCATGGCAGTAGAAGAATTGACAGCTCAATATTAAAGTATTTGTTATTACAAATTGAATAGTGATCTTACAATGTGATAAGCTGGCCTAGACGGCCTCTGCGTCCGAGTTCTCCTTCATAGAGCTCCTGAATGCAATCAATAAACAAACGAATTTCAGTACGAATAGGGGCAGTTTTAAGTTCGTTGTGCAATCTTAGCGATTTCAACCTTGGCAATTGGTTCAATTGAAAGTCTTGTTTGGAAATGCCCTCCAAGTCGAAGATTGTGGAGGTGTGTAACTGAACATCACCCGTCACTTACCAGCGCGAAAGCAGCTTACCTCGCCAATTCAAGCACTCACACATGGATCGGAGTGGCGAGAGAGCGTGGGACATGGAGAGACGGCGCCTAACCCTTTCGAACTTAACTTACCAGCGCAAAAGCGGTGCCGTTCACGTGCTTGTACCCATCCAGAAGTGGAATCCGAAGATCTTTAACAGCAGAGCCGAAACAAAGAAGAAGGGACGAGAAAAGGAGGAAGGAGAGATGCATCCCGGAGTGATTGTATGAAGAAATCAAGCGAATATATAGGAAGGAATCGTGGGAAAATGATAATTCTGCAAAACTTTCAACAAAAACGCAGCAAACACACAATTGATTCATTTGTTCAACACAAGCATGCAACCCGAGTATGTTTTATCATTTGTAAGTCTCAGTAGGGAAGCTCGGCTAGAAAGGGAAGCTCTTCAATGACATCTTCTCACAGATCTGATCCCTCCTCCTGCAGGATGTAGCAGACTCCCTCAGCTTCCGTTCTGGAACAACATCGAATCATATTGAGCTCACTTGCTTTCACTGTCTTCTAATCTAACCCCAACAATGACCATGAGAAACCAAGCTATTCACCTCAATGCAATTCCTTGTCCCAGCAGCGTCACACGATTTCGTTCATATCCATCTCTCGTCCATGCTCTGAATCGCTGGCGCCACTCCGGGTGCAGGGCGAGGATTCTTAATTGGGATAATTAATTACATTAATAGTGCTAATTAATTTCCATAATTAGCTCTGCAACATCACGAACCTGCCGAACACTGCCTCCGGACGGACGGTTATCCTTCTGTCGTGCCAATACTCGTACCGATTCGAGAGGTGACGAGCGACCGATAGGCAGCCTGTTATTTGATCTTTGAACTACGCAAATTGGAGGCACCGCTCCGCCTACCCAGCGAAGAATGAGCTACCGTAACCCGCAACTTACCGTATCCCAGCAGCTCCTGCAACAACGCTGGCTTGTCCACGCTGTACGCGAGTGCCAGGAATAGGACCCACGTGACTGGAAAGGCACAATAAGAATTGAAATGGGCAGAACAAAAATATCTGAAGTGCATGACTCACGATCATCATGCTGGTCACCATCGCATCTGGCAGGCCACGAGAATCCACCCGGCACGCACGTGTGTCGCTGAGTGCGAATAGCCATTCGGAGCAGGGTCGGCGACTGGAATGCGATGCACATTCGTCGATCAGGCCCCTTAATCCACCAAAACCGCTCCCAGAAGCTCCCCCAAAGGCTACCAAGCTTACTGTCTCACACTTTGCAATGCTATCTCACCGGAGAGAAAGAGTATGTAAAAGAGAGTATGGAAAAGTGAGAGAACGTAAATGTTCCGCCCAATCTTTGTGGCAAAGCTCTCACGGTAGCGAGGATCCCGGGGAACTCAGGCATGATGAAGATTCCACGATGCGGGCAGTCGAAGTACACTGCATTCATCGAATTGATGATCGACACCGACGTGAGGAGATAGGATGCCTGGGATGAATTTGATTTCGTTTGCAGAACTCGGCAGTAGGAGATGCAAATTAATGGCGATTTAATTAAAAATTAGTCCTCACAAACGCCTGCATGATAGAAGGATAGTGGCGGATGAGGAGCGTCGCTCGGGCTGGAGCACGCGCCGCCCTCAGTACGTCCGAGAGCAAACGGCGGTACGTGGTCTCCTCTTGTCGTCGCATACTGCAAGGGCAGAGATCAAAGATCAAAGGAGCGTGCCGCCGGAGATCAAAGATCAAACTACAAACTGATATTCCAAGCCGTTCTCGCTCCGGACTCCCTCGAAGAGCAGCGGAAGCGCGTGTTCGTCCTGGACGAGTAGATCGATGGCGATCCGAAGAGTGGGCGTGCCGTCCTGAGCGGAAAAGTTATTACTGTAGCCATCCTGATCCATGATCAATCCTGCGAAATAACACTACATTAAGGGCGTCGTTGAAACTCTATTCGTTTTCACTATACTGCCTGGGGAGGAGCAGGAGCGCCTCAATACCATGTCTGTTGTTCAAAACAACTCGATCGATACAGCTAATCTGGGCACCAGGTCGGATGGCCAACTGGATGAGCACCTGATGAGAGCGAACGAACAACTGTTATGCAGTAGACGGAATATGCAAAAGATGCTCATCCAGCAGGTTATCATCCGAACGTTCTCATCCGATCTAATGCTGCTAATCAGCAGATGGCAATCCGGAGAAAACTCACGCATCCCCTCAATCCTCGCTGAGTGCAATTCAGGAGACGGCGCATGACATGATCTATGAAATAAGTATTTGATTTTTGATCTTCGATCTTTGAGCCCCATAACCGAAGTTCCAATCCCTTACCGGCAAGTGGAGTAGTGGTGCAGTGCTGCTCGATGACTCTCAGCGAGGCGCGCACAATGTTGAGGCCGAGCTGCGAGTTTCCATTAGGACGGCTGGTCTCTTCACTTGTCTACCCAGCCGGACATTCGAAATAGGCAGTCTTCGATCGATAGGGCTACCGTAACCGACCGGGATTAGATACAGTTCATTACCTCGCCAGAGAATCTCGCCATCCGCAGCAGACGTAGCAGCAGTAGAATCGCCCGCGATCGCTCCCGAGCAGTCACGTCCTGATTCAGTTCGTGATCAATCAAGCCTACCGTATTACGGCATTACAGTACCCTGCGCAGCGTATCGATACCGTAACCTACCGTACCTCGAGCAGAATATCGATCACGATCGGGATGACCGTCGAAGCATCGTAGTACCAGTCGCTGCCCAGCATGAGACATGCCAGATGCAGTAGAGCGCTGCGGGACCTGAAAGATACGGTACTTCATTATCGATTGATTTCAAGTATACGGTAATCATCGATTGATTTCGATTAATAGCTCACTCTTTGTTTCTCGCATTCGCCAGTCCCGTCCAAACAAGCTCTGTTAGCCCGCGCAGCTCCTAAATCGAGAGAGTTGATTTTTTTGCGATTTTAAATCAATAAAAAAATCAATAACCCCAACCACAAATAATAAACTCGCCCCATACGTCGGTCTTCTGAAAGTCTTGCTCTTCTTGAAGCACGAAGAGACGACCCGGACGCGACTAGTAGCCAGCGACTGTCTGCAAGAGTTCCGTCTATCGCTGAGTGCAGTGGAAAACGTGTCATTAGCAGGTGCGGCGACTCTGCAAGAGTTATTATAATATGGCTCACCTTCCGCGCGCTCGCTGGCCGGAGACGATCCACAGTCGAGAGTAGTACCATCGAGTGTTGTAAAGTGGGAAAAACGAAGTTCCCCAGCAACGCGGACCCTGAATTGGGAAAGATCAGAGATCATGCCGACAAAATTAGCAACAGTGGAACTATAAAAGATCAAAGATCAATCACTTTCTTGTTCTTCCTATCCTTCCTGCACGCCTCACGCTTCCTATTCTTGTGCACGGTCTCAAGTAGCTTATCGGACGGACAACGAGCAGTGGGCCTGACAAGGGAAGAGTTTCGATCGATATTGACTACGGTAGTCGCTCATTACAATACAAGAAAAGCAATCGCAAACTGACCGCATTCTCTACCGACCGTACAGCAAGGGAGGAAGGAAGGAGAATGAGGGAGAAAGGAGAATGACAGAAATGGATCAGCTAATAATGAATTCTCATCGCAAACTTTTTTTCATAACTCACCCGAATGAAATTATTGTCTCTGGCTTATGAACCCAATATTATGACACATTCAAATATAGATTCTAGAAAGAGGAAAAAAATGAAAAAAAAGGATTGATACGCTGTTTAACGAATACAAGCAATGTACCCGAGTACTTTATCACTTCTCTAGGGAGGGACGGAATTTGAATTCGTTTGTTTCGAAATCCTCGTGAATTCTTATCTTCTCATAATTCGGAGTCCTCCTCCCGCAGAATGTACCAGCTTCCTTCAGCCTCGTCCCTGAAACAGATTTGAATCGGATTGGACCTTTATTGTCTTTATGAAACGGAGATCACTCAAGGATAGTTTTTACGAGTTAGTTACGTGTTTTCGAAGAATTTGCAATAACGTGAAAAACTATTCGAATCTCTGCGATCGCTTGACCCAGTTGCGTCAGTCGATTTTGCTGGTTGCCGTTTCTCGTCCAGGCTCCGAATCGCTGGCGCCATTCCGGGTACAGGTCGAGGATTCTAAGAAGGGCTAATTAATAAAAATATTAATTAAACACATATTTTGCTAAGAAACTGTGCAAATATCGTCATTTTGAGTCAAAGATCAACCTCCTGCACACCGGCTCCGGCTGCACGATTGTTGTTCTCAGGGACCAGTACTCTGCGCGATTAGCGAGATGGCGAGCGACCGAGAGGCTGCCTGATCTTTGATCTTTGATCTTTGATCTCGTCGGAATGTCTACCCAGTGCACAGACCGTAGCCTTGCGATGAACAACCTACCGTATCCCAGCAACTCCTGCAACAGAGCTGGCTTGTCTATGCAGTGGTGAAGAGCCATGACGAGCACCCGACTGACTGGAGTTAAGTAATGAGGAAAATAACAGATCGCACGGCAACATCAATCGATCTCGATTCCGGATAATGATATGGATATTATGGATAAAATAAGACCATATTCGAAATCGGAGTGAAATTCTCGGGATCAGAGATCATGAAGTTCTCGTCAATACACTCACTCTCATCATAACCTATTGACAGATAACAGAGGGCGCTCTGAAACCTCTCGATAAATAAGATTATTTATCCCTTTGTGCTTTCACACTGGCCACACTGCAAAGATTCAGTGCACTCACTCTCATCATAGTCGCATCGATCGCACATCTCCGTGATCGGCCAGCATCTGTCGTATGGTTTGCAGACGTGCTGCTGGGTGCGAATGGCGAGACGGAGAAGGGACGGCGACTGGAAGGAACGAGGTGGCGGATGAGAAATATGGGAACTTCTTCGGTTTCTGGCCGACCCTTAGTCGGAAAATGATAATTTCAGAGGAAGGAATGAAGGACTTTCAGGAATTTTGGTCGTTTCTCGCCCACGCTTCAACCTTCCAAAACATCGTAGATCATGAAAGTTGGGCAACATATTGTGGTTCAAGGGCGTCCAGGCAAAGGTGAAGCATGTTCGAATGAGAAAATACACTGACTGTGACGAGAATGCCGCCGAACTCGGGCCGATCGAAGAAGTCGGTGTGCGGACTGGAGAACATGATGCGAGAGACCGCGGAGAGGATGTAGGTGGCCTGGAACTTTTGACTCGTGCCATGACCGCTCTGAGTGCGCGCGAGGCAGTGAATGAGAATGGCAGGGATTTGAGTTCTAAAAACGTCTCTTCACTTCGCACACTCTCTCGCGTCTGACCGGTGAGAGAGTGTGCGAAATGGAGAGATGAACTCAGCAGTAGCAGATACGATCATCTGCTACTGATGACTCTAGCTCTCTAGACATGCAAATTGATCGTATAAGCGATAAAAAAATTAAATTTGAAACAACGCTCACGAAAGCCTCCTTCAGGGACGGGTAGTGACGAATGACGATGGCCACTCGGACTGGAGGCAGGGCTCGCTTGAGAATATCGGAGAGCAGTTCGCGGTGGCAGAAGTCCTCCTGACGCCGGATGCTGCAAGATCAAAGGGATGTGCCGACAGAGATCAAAGATCAAACGATTCCGATTAGCACATGCACGTTCACTATTACGCTGACAGAAAAGTTCGAAAAATATGCTGGTTCGAATGTGGATCAAAGGTCAAACTCAAAAGATCAAAGATCAAACAACCAACTGGCACGGTACGCCACGCTCTCTGCGAACTCCCTCGAAGAGCAGTGGAAGCGCGTGTTCATCGAATACGAGCAGATCGATAGCGAGAGCAAGAGTGGCAGTGCCGTCCTGAGCGGAATGAAATGATTACTGTATCTGGCACCACCTGCACATTCCCTGACATAGAACCAACACTGCGAGACCCCAATACATTTAGGGAATTACTGAAACGCATCTCATTTGTTTGCCATTGTTCTTGAAAACTCAGAAGCGCAATACTTTTCCGATGTTCTATGTATTATCAGTCACTAGTGTTGCATGTGAGCCCAAAATCACATCTAGTCATGAATTGTGAAACTTCGAAACGCTATCGCGACGCGTGAGGTAACCGTTAGTCGACGGATGAACAAGCATTAGAAACTCACACATCCATGCACGCCACGCTCAGTGCAATCGATTAGTCGGCGCAAGTCGCGATCTGCGAATGATCTTTGATCTTTGATCCTTGAACTCCATCATTGAACAAATGGGGGGGGGGGTGCAAATGAGAATCGTAGGGATAGAACTCGCGATACGTGAAGCCTGGGTCAGATAACCAAGAAGTGCAGAACAATCAGCATGGCCAATAATCACTATCGTTGATCCCTCACCGGCGAGCGGGGAAGTGGTGCGATGCTGTGCGAACAGCAGCAGTGAGACGCGAACGATGCGAATCCCGAGCTGGAATTGCAATTCGGACAATTCGAGAGTTAGTAGAATTAAGGAACTAGGTCTCTCTGCATAGGTCTCGCCTTGTTTTCCATGAAAAACTAAGCGATTTTTCCCAGATTATCTTAGTCGGTCGAGGAATCCCATAATTGGGGGAACTCAGGCTCATTACCTCATTAGTTGTGCCGTCCATCTGCAGCAGGCGCAGCAGGAGTTGAATGGCGCGCGCTCTCTCGCGAACACTCAGGTCCTGAACTCAGTTCGTGATCAACCAACGCCTTAACCTACCGTATCCTACACTACCGTAGCCGACCGTACCTGGTGCAGGATATCGATCACGATCGGTATGACCTTCGGAGCTTCGTAGTAGATGCGACGGCGCATCATCAGACTCCCCAGATGAAGAAGAGCGCTGCGGGACCTGAAGGATTCGGTACTGCATGATCGATTGATTGTGCAGTATATGGTCATTATCGATTGATTGTTCAGGCTTACGGTACACTTGTTAAATATCTCACGCCTTGTTCCTCTCAACTGAAAGTCGCTCCCAAACTGTGTCGGTCAGCCAATACAGCTCCTAAATGTATGGATTTGTTTTCGCAATTTTCAGTTACAACAAAACAACAAGAACAAGAACAGTCGATAAACTCGCCCCATATCTTGGTTTCCTGGACGTATTGTGCTTCTTGAAGCACGAAGGGGAGATTGGGACGTGGCTAGTCGCCAGCGACTGTCTGCAAAAGTTTGGACGCTCGATCGCGATGGAAAAATTTCAATTAGCAGGTGCGGCGACCCTGCATGAGTTTGCATCTCACCTGCCGCGCGCTCGAGAGCGTGCTTCAGGGACGAGTTTGAGGTGCGAGTAGAGACGAGAATCGGGGAATCTGAGTCCCCAGGAGCGCATACCCTGAAATGAGGGAGATCAAAGATCAAGTGCATAATCAAAGATCAAAGATCACCTTCTTATCTCTTTTCGGTTTTCTGCCTGCATCGACCTTGCGTCTCTTGTTCTGAGTCCAGCGTAGTTTATCGGACGGGAAATGAGTAATGGGCCTGACAAGAGAAGAGTTTCAATCGATATTGACTACGGTAGTCAACCAATACAGTGTAAGAAAAGCAATCGAGAACTGACCGCATTCTCTACCGACCGTACTGCAAGGGAGGAAGGAAGGAGAATGAGGGAAGAAAGACAGAAATGACCCCACAAATAATGCAATTTTGTCACTAGAGATCACATCTTTCTTTCTTCATATTTTTTCAAATTATATTAATTGGCGTATTTCCCCTAAATTTAAACTACTTGTGTGATTTCTGTAGACCATCAATCACGACCTCTTCCTTTTGTTGTGGCCCTAGTGTTTTGATGTTTTGATGTTTTGAGAGGAAAGAAAAGAGAGTGAAAATAGAGAAGAGCACAGGCCTCTTGCTCTTCCTCACAAACTATTCTTCTTACTGATCAGACAGAGCGAGAGAGCATGGGAAGGGGAGAGAGTAAGAGAAATCGAGTAAGAAAATGAAGAAAAAGACAGAGGACGGAACAAGTGGTCGGGATAATCTTGCCGGGTTCACTCTCGCGGAACTAATTTCGCCTGTTCGAGGAGTCATCGCTCTCTCTTTTCGTATCGAGGAACGCGTTATCCTTTTCACATACTCTGGCAGCTCAGGCACTCGAAATGAAGAGATCCAGAGTTATGTTGAGAACTTTCTCTAGCGTTGGGAACTCTCGGCTCAGCGAACCTGCCGATCTAACAGCTTGTCAGACTACATCTCTTTCGAAAGTCTTCATCACAGCGTTCTGACCCCCATTGTTTTCTCCAGACAAGGGTGAACAATGGGATTATCTTTTTGAATTTTCCCGCGAAACCGTAATCGAACTGCAAATTGATCTCGAAATTTAAGAAGATTGTGAAACGTAACGCAATTCTCGTGATTGTTTTTGTTACAAAATGAGAATCGAGATGCGTTTCAAACTCCTTTAGAATCCTGAGTTTGCAGTTCCGTTAGATCAACCCTCACCCTTGACTGTCGGGATAGAACGCTGTGTCATGTAAGCTCCCTCCTTTCTGGACAGAAAGCAATAGAGCACGAGAAATGCAGAGTCGCAGCTTCTTTTCCTTCTCAATCTTGCGAATAGAAATGAAGAAGAGATCCTTTCCATTCCTGAGAATCGCGTGCTTCGTTGCAAATTCTTTTGTGCAGCAACCTCATTTTTTTTCGGAGAGCCAGCCAGAATGCGGCATTTCCCTGTGAGACGTAGGCTTTCATAGACGGAAAACGAAATGCATTTCACCTTTCTTTGTATTCACTAATCGATAATTGCGCGCAATTCACTAGTCCGAATTGTACTTCACCTGTTCTTTCGCTCTGTCTGACACATTAGAGATCATGGAAATGAGGAGAGCCGGCTTTCGCATCCGGTACTTACTCCCATCCGGAGAATAGGCAGAGAGTAGCGGAAGAGGAGGGGTTGGGCCGGTTTTGCTCAGTTTGTCTCTCCTGATCTCTTGCAGGTCAGACAGGGCGAGAGAGTAGGTCGATTTGAGAGAGTCAGGCAATTAGGTTTGCGGTTTGCTAATAGGCTCAGACGAGGGCAACTTCGGCTGAATTGAGAACGGTTTGATTCGCGTTTCTCGAATAATTTCGTCCTACTTGCCGATCGATCCTAACGTCAATCTCGTCACTAAACTTAGCAAGTCACAGCCTCTTGTCGCTCACTAGCACTGTCACTGGCAGCAAGTTGATCGCAGAATGACTAATCTCTTTGTACACGGTCGAACATTTTGATCCATGCATGAAATCCGTCCTACTTTCTGAGATGCTCAGATAATCAAAGATGGTGAATCCATGCAATATTTGCACTTTCTGACCTCGCTCGTTCTTGGATCCTTCCGCCTCCTAAAACTCCCCCCAATCTCTTCCTCAATCGCCCTATTACTGTCACAATTTGAGTGTTTTTGCCGAGTTTTGGATTGAAAGGTGAATCACTCTACTAGTCAGCCGTTCTCTTTTTCCTCGTTCAATTTGCGGAACCATTTATGATTGCTCCATCCAAAAATTGTGTTTTATGGGCCATTTGAGACGTCTAAATTGGTTATTACATTCCTCTGGAGTAGAGTCCGTCTTTGTTCGCCCGAGTCAATGAGACAGCGGGGCCGAAGACTTTGACTTCATTATTCAACTCTGACCAGTTTCCCTATGTGTGAGAGAGCGCGCGAATAGGAGAGACGCGCATTCCTCATTATCACAACTCCCTGGGAGCTGTGGTCAGCCAAATCTCTGACGTTCTTACACACATAATCTGCCTGCTCCCGAGAGACGTGTCAGTGACGTGCTCTCTCACTTTTGCACGCTCCCTCGTCTGGTCAGGAGTTAGAGAGTGTGGGGAATGGAGAGAGAGCGTGCAATGAGCGAACAACGTCGAACTAGCATAACTGCCTCTGTCCCTCCCTCACTCACCCTTCCTCCCTGCTCCCTAACACTTCCTCGTTGTTCCCTCGTCCACCCTTCCACTACTTACCCTGTGCTTCTATTTCGACTTTTTGGTTATTCTCGTTTGAATAAACCTATCATGCAAAGTTTGAGGCAGATTGAACTGAACTAACTATACTTTCCACCCTCCCTCCCTCACTTCCTTCTCCACTTCTCTCTTACCCTCTGCTAATTGTTCTCGAGCCGCTCAACCTATCAGATATTGAATCAGTTCAGTAAAATCAGTAGTAGAGTCAGCAGTAGACTTTGAAAGATAACTGCCCCTGTCCCTCACTCCCTCTCTCACACTCCCCGCTCCCTAACACTTCCTTCTCCACTAACCCATTCCCTCTGTCATTCATTGTTCCCTGGTGATTCTACTTACAGTTCATTGCATCCGCAGACAGCTTCGCAATGAGTTTTCCCTTCATTCAGTCAGTCTCTCTCTATTCAGTCTGGACTGTCAGTAGACGACAATGGCTTTGTCTTCTTCCAACTCTTCCTCTATTTCTCTGTCGCTTTCTAAACTTTTCCTGATCACTCCACGTACTCTTCATTCGGCAGACAGTTTCGCAATCGGTGATTTAATGCGTAATTTACCGTCTGCAGTTACTTTCCTCTTAGACGACAATGGCTTTGTTCGCTTCTGAGCCTTTCTCCTCTTACATCCCAACATTTACTCTGCTCCTCGACTCCTCTCTGATCTCTTACTGCTCTCTGAATCATCATCAGATATGCAATCTCTCTATTCAGCCGGAACTGTCAGTAGTGTTGCTTCCTCCAATTTCCCACTACTCCTCTTCTCCTCTCTGATCTCTTACTGCATACTGGTGCGAATCAGAGGTCGCTTCATTAGGTTTTGTGCAATCGCACACAAGTACTGTTTCATCGCTCGCTCTCTAGCGCTCCCCTGTAGTTGACTTCCGTCCATCCCAACTTACACCTCGATCAGAGGACCATTAACTAGAGCAGACGGAGTCTCACTTCGATTCGACTCATCAGTGCGCAATTCAATGCCTTCCAATTCAATAAATACTTCTGAACATAGCTCCTGCAAGCATCGGAGTTCCAACTTTCACACATTCCTATGTGCTGGGTGTGAAACTTATTCATTTCGCACCGCTCCTCTTTGACATCCTCAAGTAAATCCTAGAGTAAACTTATTTATCCCCATCCTTCCACCTCCCTTCCCTCCCCTGATCCAATCATAGGACAATCGACGAGTATTCAAGAAACTCTGTGCCTGATTTTATTATTAGTGAACGTGCGGCTGCTGCATAACACCATCCCATGACAACTATCCGTTACATTGCCCATTTGAAACTTATCCGCTGTGCATCACTCGTCCTTGTCACTGGCCACTGGCATGAGAATCCTAGTGTCAACTTATTTATCCCTCTCCTTCCTCCTCCCTTCCCTCCCCTGATCACTGGAGCAACCATAGGACAATCGAAAAGAACTCGAAAAAATCTTGACTTGATTATATTTTTCTCAGACAATGCGCAGCTGCTGCATAACACTGTCCAAAAATCGCAATCATTTACATTGCTCCACAGAAACTCATTCATTTTGCATTACTTCTTCTTGCAAATCCTAGAGTAAACTTATTTATCCCTATCCATCCTCCTCTCTCCTCTCTTCCCTGATCACTGGAGCAATCATAGGACAATCGAAGGGTGAGAGTATGAAGAAAGTGAGGGGGGTGGAGTTGTCTTCCCTTCCCTTCCCCTCTTCTCGCTCTTCTCGCATAACCGCCGAGTTTAGACCATCCACGCATGAGTCATTTCGATTGCTTTTATTGCCTACCGCAGCCGCTTTTTGGAGCCCTTCGAGCCTCACTCCTTTCCCTTCGCCTCATCAAGTGAGAGTGGACTCCAATAAGTTTATCGTACATCGCGCACAAAACCGAACAGGTTTACATTATTTACATTTTGTAACAGTTTTTAAACTTTGCGAATTCGCTTCGAATATTCCCAATTTCTGTTTCTTATTTTTTGTCCACCCCTAATTCCGCGTGAATACGAAAATTACACGGTGAAATGTTTATTTGAATGGGTGAAAAAGAGTGCCGTCCAGTATCAC
>LS511435.1:1271893-1293096 GCA_900490845.1 Pristionchus japonicus | reverse complement strand
GGTGACACTGGACGGCACTCTTTTTCACCCATTCAAATAAATATTTCACCGTGTAATTTTCGTATTCACGCGGAATTGGGGGTGGACAAAAAATAAGAAACAGAAATTGGGAATATTCGAAGCGAATTCGCAAAGTTTAAAAACTGTTACAAAATGTAAATAATGTAAACCTGTTCGGTTTTGTGAGCGAT
Source organism: Pristionchus japonicus (assembly GCA_900490845.1). Lineage (NCBI taxonomy): Eukaryota > Metazoa > Nematoda > Chromadorea > Rhabditida > Neodiplogasteridae > Pristionchus > Pristionchus japonicus. Next base: position 1,292,905 of record LS511435.1, on the reverse strand, counting down.
GTACGATACTCTAGGATTTGCAAGAAGAAGTAATGCAAAATGAATGAGTTTCTGTGGAGCAATGTAAATGATTGCGATTTTTGGACAGTGTTATGCAGCAGCTGCGCATTGTCTGAGAAAAATATAATCAAGTCAAGATTTTTTCGAGTTCTTTTCGATTGTCCTATGATCCTCCTCATCGTTTGTGTCCCTGCCTCATAACTGATGAGTCACTATGCAATTATGCTGTATTGTGCTTGTTTTTCGGCTTAACTATTTGTCAGATCTTCTGCCGAAAGATACATGCGCGCCCTCTTCCTTCGTTCTCTTTGTCACTCTTCCCTCATAACCCCATGAGTCACTGCGCAATTTCGCCCTGGATGAGCAATATTTCTTTGTTTGATCCGAAGGTTGCCATCGATTCCGGGCTGACCTACGCTCAATTATCGATCGATCATCTGGTTGCCTTGATCCCACCCGATTGATTGCCCATTGGGGCTCCAAGGTCGCCTCTCTCTCGGGGCTCCCGTAATGATTTCACCCCGCATCTCTATCTCACTCTCCATTTTACCCCCTGGTCTCCGCGTTTCGCGCACTGCCTAACCGTGTATCACCTGAGAGAGGTCATCATTGCATTTCCCTATCTTCCCTTCCCTTCCCCACTCCCTTTCATCCCCTACCCTGCCTGTCTTTATCTCCGTGTGCCCTGAGGTGCTAAACCGATCCATAATCTGACCGAATAAGGGCGGCGACCTTGAATCGCAGGGCGCCGCAGTTTACTTGCCGGTCACGCCCAGTTCGAGTGCTTGTTTTTCGCCTGTCATTGTTGTTTCGAGGCTGTTTTGACGTGATTTTGACTGGAAAGTAGCGAAATTTCCTAGTGAAGGCACTCAGAGAGACAGTCAGACAGTCAGACGATCTTTCTTTGTGTGCTGAAGTAACAAAGCACGCATCTTCTCGCATTTCTCAGCGGATTCCAGTCAACTTTCGGTCGTTTTTGTTGCTTCCCGGAAGCGTTTTGTATGGCTCTCTCAATTTACCCTGATCTCTCGTTTTCTCTAACCGGCGAGAGAACGTGCAGATTGGGGAGAGCAGTTCCCGGAAGCAACAGAGTCCGCCCGGAGACCATTCGCATCGCAACTAACTGTCATCTAACTCCATGTCGTTGAAGCATTTCCTGTTTTGATGTAGGTTTCTCATTGACTGTTTGACTGAAAAGCGAAGATCCAGAAATTCGTTTTTTTTGTTAGGATTTACTCGCAGTTGCAGAAGGACAGTATCAGTGTTAGCGCATTGCGTAGTTATTATCATGGCGCGCTGAAACACAACCCTCGCTCGATGTTCACTCCTCGGTTTTCTTTGGTGTATTTTCACCTCTTTTCTTCAGATTCTATCAGAGATAAGCACTTCGCTGAACACTGTTTTAAAGAGGCGACGGAAAATGTTTTCAATGTCTTTATCTTGCCCAATCACTTTTTGGTCACAATTAAAACGGCTCAATTTTTCGAAAGCGAAAAATTGAGCCGTGTTCGCTCGAGTATTACTGCACCACAATCCTTTCGAACGCAGAGATAATCTGCAAAAAAAACCGTTGAACTTCCGCTATCTATTCGTCTGATGCATCTCGATCGGTGAGAGAGCACGTGGAATCGAGAGAGACAACCAATTTCCACCCCGAATCCGTTCATCATTATCTGGTTCATTGCGCGTTCCAGCCGAGAGAGAGACAATTATTGTGCGAGTTGATGCGTTTGATCGATCGATGAGGGATGCTCTCGCTCTCCTTGTTCCGCATTCCCAATCACGTAAACCTAGAATCATATCGATAATTTTAGTTGAATAATATTTGAACTCTACTTTATGGAGCAATGATCTCGCTGCGCAGTCAAGTCATTATCGTGCGAGTTGAATCACATCCATGTCATCGATTTATCGAAGAATGATTTGGCTCCTTTCATATTGCACGCTCTTTAGTCGGCTTGAACATACCGTGCCTCTTGATCAAGATACCGTTCTGGGGAATAGTCATTGCCAAAGAAAGTCTTAAATTCGAAACACATCTCTAGGATTATTGCAATCAGATGCATACTCTGAATGGTGAATGTGCTTCAGAAGCGCTATTCATGAAATGGGATTTTCTTCTGACTGATGAGTTGTAGATGGTCTTCTTTGAACAAAAAAGTATGCTCCATTCAAGCGCAGCAACTTGTTATCAACTCACTGTAAAATCTGAACCTATCAATCACTTTCTGCCAGTTCGGATTATTCGTGGACCATAAGTGACACCATTATTCATCAAGACGCGGCCTTATCATGTAGATCCGTTACCGTTTCTTTATATTTCGTACTCGTGAATTGTGGTTGCCCAAACAATAATCGCTTGTGTACGTTCTTTGTCGCCCGTTTCCCCATGATGATTCGCACCTCGATCAATCGATACCCCTACCGTATTCCAGACCTCCCGCTCATCGGAAGATATCTTCCTCCTATCGATTTCCCAACCCCATTTCCACCATTTCGCGATCGCTCATGTAGTACTGTAATATCGTGCACCTAAACAATCAATAATCCACAGACCTCTCCCCTCTCTTCCTCCTATGGGAGACACGGGTCTCGCGTTCCGTTTCAATCGTGCCACCGTAGCCAAGAAATCGATAATCCTACCGTATTCCAGAGATAATCGATCGCTCTTCCTCCTATGGGAGACACGGGTCTTTGTTGATATTCTCATTTCCACCATTTCTCGATCGCTCGCGGATTACTGTACCCTCGCTACCTCAATCAATCAATAATCCACAGACCTCTCCCCTCTTCCTCCTATGGGAGACACGGGTCTGGCGAGGCGGCTCTCTCGTTCCATCTCGCGGTGTTCGTCTACTCTACTCTCGTCGTTGATCGCCTTCAGGAAGAACACTCCGGCGATCGAGGGTGAGTCGGGGATGTCCATAGAGTGTTGAATAGCTACAATCAATACTGAGAAGGGATAGACTGATGTCCCTACGAAGTCTAGCATAAAACCCCAACAATCGAGTTTGTGTTCGGTTGATAGGGGAATGACATTCGTTGTGAGAGTCGCTCTTGTTCAAAACATTTTGCTCACTCTGTCGTCTTCACTGGGGCACATGGATGATCGTGATTACACCCAGCGGGTGCAGCATACGTTTGCCTGTTTTCACTTTCGAACTCTCGAAACATCTGATTTTGTCTCGAAGCTTCATACTGAGAAACGCAAGCCTTGCAACATACAATTTCACGCGCATGTATCAATTATCGAATGCAGTTGGGTGAGAACTTCAGCAGTTTCCAGTACGGGAAATCATAGGAAATAAAACGTGCCGATATTTGCTCTGCGCAGCTCGTCCGGCCGCTGAGCGTCGTCGCGCGTCTGAAGCAGTACCGACCGCCGAGCAGGTACGAATGTATTTTTATCGAAGAATATCTGTTTTCGAAATAAAATACAATGAAAAAATCAATGCAATGTTATTCAAACTGAACTTGATTCAGCTGCGAAACATATTTTATTTTGCCGAAGTCGTACCTACCGCGGACCAGGTTGAAATATATTTTATTGTTACAACGATGAGCAACAAGAAATCCGTTTTGTATCATCTGGTCTGCAATTGGCACAGCTGCGAAGCATATCCGATTCTGCTGAATATTTTCGCCAGCGAGTCTTACATATATTACACAGATGACTCAATGCATGAATAAAGCAAAAAAAATTGTCGCCCTTCTGAAGCGAATTTGATTATACTTCACAGTCTATTGAAACATGTGTCGGGTGATCAGAATGTAATGTTCTGTGCAAACATCTGACAAAGACCAAAAATTAAACAATAATCTTTTTGAAATGGATAATTTCGAAAATCGATAAATCAATCAATCATACGGTAGGTCGCCCAGCATCGCGAGCGTCGCCGCCGCCGCTCCGCCGACCGCGTCAACGTCATCAAATCGAGCGATCGCGTCGGAAAGGTACGGTAGGGTACTGTATGGATGAGGATACTGTAGTCGAGGAAAATCGAGCGATCGCGTTCGGTGCTTTGGGCTACGATAGCGTACTGTTGGATTGATTTTTAGAAGTACTGCAGAGTGTAGCAGATTCATGTCCTAGGGATCATACAATTGTCATTTGGAGAAATTCGTCGGCATTACTCGAGTTACGGTAGGCCCCTTTGGTCCGGTAGGTCATATCTCTCTCCTCACCTCCGTTCACTTTTCTCAAGATCACTATCGGTTCTGCGCCGTTCGCTCGGCAGGCGCGAACTTTGAGCGATTGGCCTCTCTTTCTCCGATTCTCTCCATTCCTGACACTCCATCACTCTGTCTGACCAGCGAGAGAGTGTATGAAATGGAGAGACTCGTTGAACGATGGAGGTTTACGATGTTACACCTCCTGCTCGGGGCGTTCACTTCTCCATTGAGTTTGATCTCTCTCTGTGTTGAAGAGGCGAGAGAGTGTGCGGAATGGAGAGAGCAAGAACAATGAGTTCGTTCGCTCTGAACTGACAGCCTCGTTTATTACCTGCCCTGAGGGGTGGTTTTAAAATGCGGATGAATAATCTCTAGGATAGTACAGACCGAGTTGAATCATGTTATAATATTTGCTGGTGCAGTGAACCCTAATTGAGATCTCTTTTTTTGGCAAACTGATCTAGATAGAGCTTGTGCGCTAATTTTTCCAGTTGTTCCTAATTTTTTTGCTCAGCATAATCTGGAGGGAACAATGGTAGCCTTGGCTCGCAATCGGCACTTGCATTTTCTATACATTCTCGCAAGGATTGAGATCTACGCTTGACCGAGAAGATGAGCGAATGTTGAAACACAAGCGATTGCTCTCGATTATTGCCCATTCGATCTGAATACACGGCGATTTCGTGCTCGTAATTGCCATCATGCAGCATAGATAGTTTTCTGACAAAAAATATTTGAGAGAAAACGAAAATTGGAATGTTTCAACCAGGTTGTTTAGAACGAAGTATCTATCGATTTGCCATAGGGGTTCACATGTGTTTCAACCTCTGTTCATCTTCTCGGACGCACATTGAAATCAATAGGATCGGGTTGGTCATTGAAAAAAATTCTTACATTTTGAGATTTGGCAGTGCTGTGAGACTGTTTCAAGGATCTTTACTGAAGAATTCTCAATCTGACTGTGCTTTCTTTTCTCTGTCCTGTGAGAACCGTGGAAATTATGAATCATGCGTGTAGTCTGTTCATTCCCGAATCGCTGACAGTCTCATTGACCCGATCTGGCTGGACCAATGATCTATCTGACTCTCTCCATTCCGCACACTCTCTCGCTCTCTCTACCCAGCCCCAGGCAGAGACACTCACACCATTAGCCTCCTTTCACGGGGGCGGTAGATCACACAGCCCCCCTCAGGGGGAGGGAAATCCCCATCCATTGAGGTCACTCATTTCGTATGTGCTCTCCTCCTCTCGCCGATGACTATAGGCGGGTGGCGAGAGAGCATGGGAAAAGAGGAGAGCGTGGCAGAGAAAGAAAGCGAATCGGCTGTCTGTGCGAGGTGACCACGAGAGTGGGTGGTGAGAGAGCACGGGGAAGTGAGAGGGCGCAGACAGTGGGAGCGGTGAGAGAGTGTGCAAGACGGGGAGAGCGCGAGGCAGCGATTGGCTGCGTAGATGCGTTGCCTGCGTATCGGCGCCTTGAGCACGGAGCTCTCTTCTCCTCCTCTCCTTCCCTTGCACCCTTCCTCTGTGTCCCCTTGTACGTCGACGTCGATTGACGAAGGCCGGAAGTCCTGACATTCTGAGGCCCGGGAAGTAGGCTTGCCGGAGCCGCAACTTGCACCGGGACCAGAGCCGGTTGTTAGGGATACGCCCGGCTCGATCGATCGATGAGGTTCCCGTGCGGAAGTGGGCGGTTTCGCAGGGACACAGCGAATTATCGATTGACTTGCCCTTTTCGAGTGATCTACTCAATGCTTTCTTGGCCCTTTCGCCTGCTCTGCTATCTATAAACTCGTTTCCTCTCCCATACTGCCCTTCCTTCTTTTCGCCTCTCCTCTCCTCTTCTTCCCCTTTCTAGTCCGTCTCAACTCAGTTTTCTTTTTCTACCAGGCTCCGCACACACCACCAAATTCATAGCCATAATGCACAAGCGGAGCGAGCGAATCGATTCTTCCGCGAGAAATGCGTCACTCGTTTGGCCTTCAACGCTAATTACGCGCATTTCCAACGAGCAATCTTTGTCGCGGTACGAAGAAAACGATATTACTTGAATTAACAATAATAAAAATGAAATGAAATTTGAATAAATTCAATAATCTGACTTGCCGAAAATGATTCGTCATACTTGAACTTTAGAAACGCCTTACTGTAGTGTCCCCGATTCGCTTCCAACCACTTACTGTTGCTTGGTTTTGAGTCAATTGCTTTTGTTGCGCCAATTCAATCATTGATTGCCTTAGTGGAGCTTTCTCGGCGCCTTCTTATTTGCACTGAGCCCCGTTCAATTTCGTTCCCGGCAAGAAATCTCGGGCGGCTTTTCAACGCGCATTCTCTCGTCGCCTCCTTTCTTTCGCTCCTCCTCGCCCCCCATGTCCCCGCCATCCGTCTCTATTATTATAGTTTGCATTCATTGCAGGAGCATGGGAGTGTAACATCCTCCCAACAGAAGAAGAATAGCTCACCGGATAAGGAGAACAAAGTAGGATCATCGAGAAGGAGCGTCAACTCGGGTAGACGAACAACGGACCACTCGTATCAGGTATTTTGCTAGTTTTCGAAAGCTTTATCATTCAAAATGACCATCGTGCTGGAAGGTCATCCATTGATCAGCAGGAAACGCTAAATTGCACTTAGTCATCCACGTTTCCGGCCCCGAGCTTGCCTAAATCGTATTGTAGCCTGCATAGTCACAAGCTTTCGCCTTGCACTCTTTTGAAATAAATCCCACGACATTTGGAATCACTAGTCTTGTGGTTAAGCTCCATTATCGATCGACCATTAGGCGTGACGCAGTTCGCACTTAAGTGCGAATTACTGTCATTCGTTGCGCGCACGCTACTCAATCGATACTGCCAGTGGGCGAAATGGGGAGACCATTAGCTAAATTTAGTTCGCTTCCTGACGGTTTTGCAAGCGTTTCTTCCCCCGTGCTTATCGATTCATGGAATGGAAAGAGCTCGCTCGACCATTAGGTGTGCGTTCAGTACTTTTCTGTTCCTCTTTAGCTCTCTCTGCTAGAGGAAGCGAGTGGTTCCATTCATTCTCTTTTCCTCCCCCTCTTCTCTTCTCTCCTCCTTATCTACTTCTGTGCTTATCTTCGCTCTCTAGCCATTTCTCCGCTTCACCAAATGACAGTTATCATCGACCGTCTTCTTTCCAGAGCGTCCAATCATCCTCGACAAATCGCAGCGCCTCGCGACACAAGATGCCCTCAACCGGAGCCCACTCAGGTTAGTTAATTAGTTAATTAATTAATTAACCGCTATTTAATTACCCAAATCACGTGAACGAATCGCGCGATTGGGTTGGGCCGAGCGCAAAAAACCGTTGGCAGAACCGGAAATGGGCAGGCAGAGTTGGGTGGCTGTCAATCAACTGTAGATAATGGGCTCGTCGCAATCATCACGCAAAAGTCAGTCGGGTTTGATCTCTCGATGGTTTCTATACGCGCAAAAAGGTGAAATGGAGAAGACTGACGGACTGAAAAGTTTGTAGCCGCACAAAGTGATGCGAGAATGCTAGTAGGGCAGAAGACCGGAGGCGTAGGGGGTATATTTAGAGAAGGGATAGCAGTTTCACCGAGAACAATCGATTACTTGATTAGATGTGAGCTTTTTGCAAGAAAGGAAGATTTATACACTGTTGTTGTAATTTCACAACACATTCACTAGCTTGATTAAAAGTAAGCCGATAGGCTCGGTATTGCTTGCCCATACCGAGTAAATCAATAGGACGAAAAGTAATCACTGATGAGAGCCGCGGATTGTTTTATCGCTTAGACGCCGCGCACCTGACCCTGGAAATCCAGCCCCTTATCGCGCCTCTTTGCCATCTTTTGAAGTGACGCAGAGAGTAGCCTAGATCACGATCATTTCTCGAGTAATTCTGATCGTTTTGTTCATAGTTTGGTGATATTTATAAGAGGAGACAACTTGTGATTGAAGATTGCCCCAACGTAGTTCCTTTGTTTTGCCCTTTGTATTGGCAATTGGCTAATATTGAATGATTAAAGTTAGTTAGTGATTACCAACGCTACCGTAGCCTAATCTACCATAATCTCATTCAGGTACGAGTGCGGTGCCATCGATGCCGCCAGTGGGAGGAATCTCGACGGGCACGCCCGCCTCGCACCACCCGCCAGGCAGCAGCAGCGGCGCCTCGACCAGGCCACACGGGTACGGTAGCTTATTGATTATTGATTGATTACGGTAGATATTGAACGATTTCATTAGTTCTGTTGGTAATGATTGTCTACGATATCGACTACGTTAGTTATCGATTGATTGAAGTAGTCTCCGTTGGCGATTAGTGGATATCACAGCGTTTTGTCGATCCGTTTCTGTAGGACTGTAGCCAGCTGTAGCTTCATCACTTATCATTGGCAGCTGTTTATTGCGCGTCGTGATATGACGACTATAGTCAGTGGTACGATTAGAGCTGATTAGAAAATTGTGATCTTTTATCACCTTGGAAGCCGAGAGCCTGACAATCGAAATTCAGCGCTACCCCCGGCTTATCGCTTACTTTACAAGGAGAGGGACTTTGTCCCAATGCGGTCATTAAATAATGACTGTGAAGCGGAAAAGCAGTTGACGTGTTTACTGTGAAAGCGGGGGCTTTGCCCGAACACTTTCTTTGAACAGAAACCTTGACACAGCAACGAAAACCCCATGAAGATTCTGAAGTGGTAGTTTGATCGAAATAACCTTTTAAATAAGCTTACTCTGAAAGTGGAACGCTAAAAGAGACCTTTCAAATAGAATCCGTGAAGCAGAAAAGTAACCGACTGCTCCACTAGAATCAGAGTGTTCCGAATCTCTGGGGAATCTCAACCAGACGAGAGGCGCCGCTTCCGTTTGAATTGAGTGGTCGTGCCCTTTAAATGAGCGAGAGACGCGAAGACAGTGCAATTGTCTCTCTCGCTTGTGCACACTATCTCGCCAGAGTAACGAGAGAGTATGCGGAAGTGAGAGAGCAAGACAGTGTACTCTGAGGCGGTTTTGCACTTTGCGTCTCGAGAGAACTCGAGAGAGGTGAAGGAAGGGGGATACCGACGATTTCTCAACGTCGCTCTCGTTCTGGGTTTCGGCCTGGTCTATATTTATGCCCTGCCGTGTCCACTTTTGCTCCACTCCACGCCATTTCCCCCTTTTTTCTCTCCTTTCTCAACGACGACGACGACGTTCTGTATCGTCGTTGACGTCGTTCTGGACGAGGCGAGAGAGCACGCGAAAGTGAGAGAGTCATAACGCGCGTTGACGTCTTCCCCTGCGTGTAGAGGGACGTCTTCCAGATGGCTGGAGTCATGTTCGACTCTCTCGATGCAGCACGCTCTCTCGCCGGTTAGAGAACGGGAAGGAGAATGTGCACATGCACATGTGTAAACGATGTTAGGAACGTTTATGTGAGGAAGAAATACTGCTCAAGTCTTTTCCTTGCTAACTTTAGACGTCACCGTGCCATGCAAGACGTACTAAAGGATTCCGTGAAGCGTGAAAGTACGGGGCAGCGAGGAAGCTCATATTTCGTAATGGGACTTCGCTCTTTGCTTCAGTACTGTGTGTATAATTAGGACAGCTGAGAAGAGCGAGCTCATGATAAATGAGAAGATTGGAGCGCGAAAGTGCGAAGGGGAAGTTCGGATTCCGTCCTTTGCCTTTTTTTGTCGCTCGAATTTCTCGACTGCTTTCCTCTATCTAATTATGACTGCTGCTTCTCGCTTTTCGACGAATGCTCTCCTCGTTTGGCATGCTATCTCTCTGGTTAGAGGAGAAATAGTGTGCGAAATGGAGAGAGCACCCCTCGATCTTTTTCTCGATTTTCGTATTTTTTTGCCCGCTGATCTCGCGTGTTCCCCTCTTCTTCTTTTGCTTCTCTTCTTTTTCCTCCTTGAGTCGGTCTCTCCCTCTCTCTCGGATTACTGCATCCCCTGCTTCCCCTTTCCACCTTTCGCAGTCTAAACCTCTCCTCTTTTCCTTGTCTCTCACCTCATCTTAGTCGTTACACAACGTAATGATTGAGCACAACACAGAAGCGATATGCTAGCGGCGTGTCCTTTAAATAGATTGTGGTCCTATGCAGAAGGTTTGAAGATACGGTAGCCGATAGGCGATCAAAATCCGCGCTAAAGCGGGGGATCCAGATTGCGGTGCGGAAAGACAATACACCCCTCTCAAGCGCCCCTCATCCTCGATTCAAGCGAGACGGTCTGTGTTTGAATTAGACGCCCTGAGGGGTTGGGAGGAGGAGGGAGATGAGGAAGAAAAGTAGGGAAGTGGGGAGTCAGCGGTAGATCAGTTCGTGGTAAAGAATGGACGAGGTACGGTAGCAGAGATGATCGATCGATCTATACACCCGGTCCCTCTCGCTCCGTGACTAATGAGTCGTTTGGGCGGCCGAGCGGCCCATGTCACAATCGCAGTGCTGACGTCTGAACGGCAAGGAGAGTTGGGGGAGTTAGGAGAGGATGAAGGAAGAGAGGGACACGAAAGAGACGGGAAGAATGGATGGAGGGAGAAGGTGGGGAAGAGAGGAAGGGAGGAGAAGTCTCTTCCTCATTGACTGGGCCTCTCTAGTGGATCCTAGAGATCACGACAGTGGTTGTTTTGCCCCGCGCCCGCGACTCGACGGTTAGTTTGAACGACCGAGTGATCAGGAAGAGACGAAGCACCAACGAGACGTGAGGAGATTGATCGATCGGTCTACCCTGATTATCGATTGATTATCGATCGATGGAGGACGAAGAGGAGACGGTAGTAGTCGCTGGAGGAGACAAGAAGACGCGCTCCCGGTCAAAGATCCCGGCTCTGTACCCGTTCTTGCCGCGGGAGAATGGCATCATAAGGAGGGCGACGCATACGGTGATTGTGCTCCCGGCGAGCATCAGCAGCAGTGCGGTGAAGGTCGCGAAGCGAATGAAGAGGTATACGGTAGGTATTGATTGGATGGGGTACGGTTGAGATTACGATAGTTTTCGATCGATTGGTTGAGGAACGGTAGATGATATAGAGGTCGGTGGTGACTGATCAAAGTTCGCAGTAAGGTGTAGGAAATGATACGGTAGCCCAATGAGGAAGGGCTGTAACTTGGAACTGTAAGTGTAACCGCGCGCCCCCGTTATGGGGTGGTAGTGTTGGGGGAGTGAGGAGGAAGGAAAAAACCAAACGAGCTCTCGACATGGCAGATTGTCGGTGATAGCGAACTATGGCAGGGTGTGTTCCTTTTCTGCTCTCTTATTACGGTAGTGGAATATCGATTAGCTGTAGGCGTTGCAAGTATGCAGTAGAGCGGAAAGTCATCTGGGAGAATGTTGGAGCTACTTCCTTTTCTGGCTGTGATGAATCAGCGATTTTTTATTGATGGGGATGAAACGCTTGTTTGATGAAAAAAAAAATAGTTTGGGCTAGTTGTTCCTGACATGCCGATAAGCCCAGTTGGAATAGCGAGGTGAATGTTACAGACTTGCCTTATTATGAGTAGGCAGGAACTTCTCCAATTTGTTCTTGATCGGTATGGAATATTTGCACACACTTCCCCATTCGATCTAGGGATCACGGTGTTGCAGTGGTAGCACAAGTTGGATGTCGGCGAGGTGCAGTCAGTGCTCACGTCTTTTCCAGTTAAAAATTATATTGTCGGAAGCAATGCGGATTGTCATTTGTCTGACAAATCAGTGACTTCAGCGTGTTTCTCCTAGTGGAGTCGGAGTTGCAGAGTTTGATAACTTCTGATCAGTGTTCGATATGAGCAATGACTTCGTGGTCGATCATAATAAAAATCCAAATTACAGCAATCAATAGTATCACACACACTTCCCCTATTCATTACCCGCCGGATAATAGGCGAGCGCCCTCGCATTGTATGCCCACTGTGTCTGCTTCCGCAATACACAAGTGACTTGTCTATCCCCTTTGTTTCTCATCGCACTCTCTCAATTCCGCACGCTCTCGCCCGATCTACTCGACGAGCTCCGTTTCTCTCCACAGAAGAGAGGGCAGTCGTATCTCTGCCATCAGAACAGTATCTGTCTCCTCCTCCCGTCTCTGTCTCTAGAGAGATTAACAGAGAGGACAAGGGGTAGCAGATTCAATCGATTGCTCTCCGTTTCTCCCCTCCCCTCGAAAGATTATATTGTAGTGATAGAGAGCCCCCCCCCCTCCCCTGATAGCGATAAGTATCGCTGGGGGAAAATGACAAGCCAGCCTTCTTACATCCCGCAAAACTGCCCGTTTTCCGAAGCGAAGTGACGTGTTTTGCGGGTATTTCTGCTACCAGGAAAACATATTTTGAGCGCGAAAGTGCCCGAAATCATGACTGATCGGCGGTATTTTTGGCTCGCTTTGCAGTAAGAAGTGACGTGATTTGACGGTATTTTCGTATTTTCGAAACCAGCAAATTGGCAGGCATTCCTGACTGATCTCTCTCTTCATAGAGTCTCCTTTGTCTGCCCTTGTTGTTTGCTAACTGTTCACTTTTTGCCTCTGCCTCTTTCGCCAAGCAACGGTTTGCCTGTCTGCCTCTCTCCAATTGCAATGCTCTCTCGCTTTGTCTGACGAGGAAGAGATGATGTCGAATGGAGAAAGGCGGAGTATTGCAATCCACTTTTCCTCCTCCTCCGACTTTTGTCTTCTGTCCTCCCCTCCAAGCGTCGGCTGGGATTCATGTAAACAATAGCGACGCGCGCTAGTCGTTGCGTAGCTGTTGTTGTTCTCCCTTCGCCCGTGTTTCTCATTGCATGTTTTTCGCGCGACGCGTGTGTTTGTGGGGCAAAGCAGCGAAATCTAGCAGAGCGATCTCTCACAGGTGGGAAGGGAATGAAGTCGTAAAAAACGTAGAGTGAAATCAATCTCTAAATACGTGCGTTCTGTAGAACGCTTGTTTTGAGGCTTCAGGCTGTACTAAAATTAAGGATTAGAGTCTTTCCTAGGCCCATACCGATCCCTCCCCTCCCAATCTCCTGTTTTTATCACAAAAGTACTCGATCACTGTGGGTGGTGGTGCATCCCACCCGCCGCCTCTCCTCAATCACTCTTTTTTCTCCCCTCCCCTCCTCTTCTGGTCCTTGTACCTCCCTTGCTCACCCCTCAGGGGTCAGTTGTAGTACTTTTCGCTCCCCTCCCTCAAAGGAATCACGCACACACTCGTTTCAATGGCCCTATACGTGCTCCTCTGACCATTTATCCACAGTTTTATACCTGTAGATCTCTTGTTTACACCCGTGTTTTAGAGTGGGTGAAAAAAGTGCGCAATTATCGCTTTTCTGCGTCAAACAGACATGCAAGTGGGTAGTTTACATGCATTTAAGTCTGTTTTCCACGGCGGTTCGCGAAGTTTTAACATGGTAAAGCCTGAAGCCCTGCATTCTCGTTCCTTCTCTCTTTCTCTCTCCCTCTATCGCCTCTCCTCGGACACTCCCCCCTATGGATCCTTCTCTTCTCTAGCTGCCCTCTTTCTTCCCCACCCTTGCATAGCCCTCTCCCCTCTCTCCACTTCTTTCTTCTTTGATTCGCATCGCCTCTTTTTCGCGCCTTTGTCAGAGCAGAGAGGCGCTACTGCGCCTTCTGATTCCATCGAGTCTGCTCGATTCCTCGATCCCCCCTCTCTCCCCTCAACCATGGTGTTTACCCCCTACTCTTGCTCTCCCCTCCCTCCCCCCTCCTCGTCTCTTGATTCCAATCTCCCGCTCTCTCTCTGTCACCACCCTCTGCTCCCGCTCTGATCATTCGAGTCAACGAAAAACCGTGCGTTCTCCCCGTCTCTGAAAGCAGAATGAGCAGCATAGAGAGCACGTGAAACGCGGAGCGCACAGGCGGTCAGAGAGATGCGATGCTCCCCTTTTGGGGGGGACCATCATCTTCCATTCAAAGAAGAGAGGTGGTCAGCAGTAGTGTATCGCGTCCCCTAATGATGAGCACTTTTGGTTGTTTTCGCCCCGTTTTTCGATGGTGATTTGTGATCTGGAAACCCCGCCCACTTTTTCCACCCACTTCCTCGGCAATTTGGGGAATACCTCTCATCGTTTCCCATGGTCTCTCGTTTTTCTCAATTTGATTGATTAGATCCTTGAATAGGCCACAGATATCAGCACCGCAGAGTATCTAGTTGCTGTATGACAACGATCATAAGATGTTTTTATAGTGTATCCATTGAAATAACGCGCAACTATTGGGAAATAAGCGGCGGGGGTCTCTGAGCTAGCTGCGATGAGTCATTGCCATTGAAATGAGAGCGATGATGTTATTGTTTGACCGAGCCGAGTTGTAATGATAATATTTACACTGCTGATTAGGCTTGGAAAGTGCGAGTGGACTATAGGGCTATTTTTAGAAGTTGTTATATTATGTATGATGTATGTTATTAACTTATTTAATTAGTAATTAACTTAATTAATTAGTGCCTAATTGCAGATCGAACGGAGCGCACTCTCGTCCCTCGTCCACAGCGATGGCCGGCTCCTCTTCGCGACCCTCAACGAGGTGAGGCAATTGCGTTAACTAGTTTAATTTTTTAAAATGTTTTTTTTTCGATAAAATTGATTAAAGTTGACAGTGCTTCGCTTATCTCAGTAGAGAGCGGCGCAAATGTACTAGGATGAGAGATTTGGATAGATTGGCAATGAACGCGCCTGGTATCGTGGGAGACTAGCGGTGAGTGCTCTCCTTTTCGCATTGCTATTGCTACTGATCGGTTAATGAAAGTTAATGGGCTCTCGCCCATAATACTTTTGAGCACTGCGTTCTCTCGCGCGAGCGACCCCGCGCGTGGTGGAGTGGCAAGTCGCGCGGTTTCCCAAGTTGGGCTAACCGGCTCGCCAGTTTCGATCCCCGCGAGAGGCGCATCAATTGATAGCCCAGCGTTGTCCCCTCGAAACGCCGGGTCTGTACACTGGTGCGATAGAGATAGAGAGGCCCTAATGGTTGCGGCGAGTAGTGGTAGTGGCTCTCGGCGCGAAATAGGCCTCGACAATTTTATTTTGTTTCGCCAGAATCGAATTCGTCCACATATTGTCGAATCACGCCGCTGGAAGAGTTATAGAGTTGCTGAACCATTTCTATCACTGGCTCTTATTTAGATTTTGTTTCCACCACAGAAAGTCTATGGTATTGTTGCTCTTTGGTGATGAGCGCACTTGATATAGCGCTGAAACCGTGAACCTCAATCAACCGTTTCCCAATTTCCACTTGGCTGCTGACCATTTCTTCGATCAATAGCCCTTCCTGGTTCGCTCTTTTCCCTATCTAAGGGCTCGCTGGTCGCTCCGTCCCTTCTCTCTCCCTATTTCCCCCTTCCTTCTTCCACTTCCTCCCCTTCTCGGCCTCGCGTCATTAGAGAGGGTTTCGGCGCCTCTTCCTCAGTCGAATTGAGAAAAATTGAAGGGCCCCGGCGGCGATGATTTTTCGCCCGGCACCCTCTCGAAGTCCCATGCTCTCTCGCGCTGTATGCCGCTGTGCTAGCAGCCTTTTCATTGCGCCTTTCGGCAAAATTGGAGCCTGGCTTTGCTCTCAGAATGGGCACTTTGCTGGGGATGTGAAACGTACGACTGCCGGAGGAAGCAATGGGCGCCATGTCTAGAAAGAATGGCAGTCGGAGATGGGGTAGTTATGGTTGATGGGAACCTGTGGATTTGGTGCGGCGAGGGTCGTTCATGTTAGGAAATATATGAGGAACAATAGTAAATGCAGGGGAAGTGCCGCAAAACGAATATTTGTTATCGAAAAAAGTGTTGCACCCATTAGGTTTGAGCAGCGGAAATGGCAGATTAGAAGAGAAATGTAAGGGGCTATAATGGAAATGCGCTGTGCTTCGGATGGAAAAATACTTCCGAAACATGGCATTACCGAGCTAGAGTAAGTTGTGCGTTCACTGTTTGTTCACGTGAAAGGGAGACGACTGAGGAAGTGGTTGTCTGACTCTCTTCGTTTCCCCTGCTCTCTCGCTGTGTCTGACCAGCGAGAGAGCATGGGAAAGTGAGTCAAATCAATGCTTGGTTGAGAGGGATTAATAACGAGGAGAAAGCCGGAGTTTATTGATCGGATTATCGGGAAATAGAGAGGAGTCAGACACAGTCGAGTACCCGCATTGTTGATTGAAGAGGAACATGTGAAAGCGGAAAGCGCCGGGATTAATAATGAGATTAACAAAATGAGGGATTGAAGCAGAGGAAGTAACAGAAGAAAGGGATTAGGGTGATTGATGGGAGTGGCTGCATGCTTTCCCGAGCAAGTTTGTGAACAAAAAGAGAGATTATTGATTTTCGAAGATACAGTATCCACAATTATCGATTTGCAGGTCGCGCCCGGTGGAGGACCCGCACGTGGGCAAGTACAAGCTGCTCAAGACGATCGGCAAGGGCAACTTTGCGAAGGTACGGTATTCAGGGAGAAGTTATTGATTTTGAACGAAAACTCAACATAATCGCTGACTGCTAAAAAAAGTCGGCCTTACAAGAAAGTGCTGAAGCTTTACTGTTTCTAGAGAGAATTATGCATTTTGAAATTTTTTACTCGGTGCGGAAGAGATACTGCTGTTCTGTTCGAACGTGATGTTATGACTCATAACTTATGAGCTATTGGTGAAACGAAGCACGGCCTCTTACAATATTTTGAATCTCGGGAATTCTCCGCAGCGAAGATAATTGTTTAAATAAATAATGTTGAAATTAAGGTGAAACTGGCGAAGCACATCCCGACGGGCATCGAGGTCGCCATCAAGATCATTGACAAGACGGCGCTGAATCCGAGCAGTTTGCAGAAGGTGAGGAATGTTTTTTTAGATAATTAATTTAGTGATTAGAATAATGTTTGTATTGGGTGTACTGAAGTGGGACGATCAGAGGCTTGATCGGCTAAACGAGCGCAATGTTTAAATGATTCTTCGAACTTATCACATATTCCTTTGTCTCACTGGCGTAATGAGAGAGCTTGAGATAAGGAAAGGAGCATTACTCATCCAATGCGAGGATCATCTGTTTGAGGGGCAGTTTTCGAGTGAGAGAGAGAAAGAGCGGGGTGTCGAATTTCCGCCTTTGTGTTATGCTTAGAGGGCAGGTTTAGGGTGAGCTTTGTGTCCACGAGAAACATGTGGTGATGAGTTTGGAGAGGGGTTTGCGCACAGGAGTGGTTTTCGTTTTGTGGGGATTTGACATTTTGAGAGATTTCCGAGCTTTTCAATTAGGTTCCGAGTCCCAGGAGAAAACTCACAAAGATTAGAGGTGTTAATTTTGAAGCATTCAAGTTTCGCAGGTACTGGAAGGTTGGGTGGGAGCTGCACTTCCAATATGAAGTGGACAAGATGTCTGAAAAAAAAACTTTTGGTTTCCTAGTTTCCTGGTGGTTGAGTTTCGCGCGATTTCTACATCGTGCCTTCGTCTCATTGCTGCAGTCTCATTCGGCCTCGTTCCTCCTCCTTCTATGCATTTTCCACCCGGAATGTTCTCGTTTCTCGCTGACGTCATAGATGCCTGAATCTGCAGAGAAGGAGGAAGGGTTTAGTGTCGGGATTGCGAGGCTGTCAATCTTATGTCTTGTGTTTCGGAGTGGTAGAGAAGTTTGAGTTTCGTATGGGCTATAAGTTTCTGAGGGGTACGCTTTCTACAATTCTGTCCTTTTCTTTCATAATTGAAAATATTTTGAACACTCAAGATCAGCTTGCGTATCTAGCCTGTTCCTTCTCCTTGAAGCCTCCCCCCTCTCACGTTTACTTGCTTGAGGACTTTGAGTTTTTTTACAAAATCAGAGGCTTCCGATTGTTTTCAATTTTGCGATTACTCTCATTCCTGTAGGAAAATAATGTCTCTGTCGCCGAATTCCTCCCTCTCGTTTACTAGCTTGCTCGGAAAATGCGCACAGACAATTGCTTCCGATCGCAGCCGCAGCAACTGCTGAATGATGCAAGACGGCGCAAAAGGGAAGGATACGGGGAGAAAAGGGAGAAGTGAAACTGAAAAGGAACGGGAGGGAGTGAAGTGAGGGAGAAGAGCATCGATCATGTGCAACTGTCGAGGGCGTCGATGTGCTCTCTCCAATTGCCACACTGTCTCGCTCGTATCGAGCTCCCCGTTTCGGTTCACCCGTCGCCATTCATTGAACAATTGGGGGGAGGGAAAAGGAGAGAGCGAGAGCGAGCCATCCGATTGGGAGAAGTTATGTGTAATCGAACGGAAAATGCGAGGGAACTGAGGAAGGAGAGGTACGAATTCCGTTTTGGATTTATCCTTTGCGAGGAACGTGAGAAATATTCTCAGAGGGTGGCAGGTTGATTGAATGCAGAGGGAGTCTTACGGAGGAGGAATGGACTCTGAATCCCCCCATTCCCCTTCCTTCTCCCTCTACTGAGCTCTTCTCAGCAAGACTGATGGGACACTTAGTCGGGTGTACTATGAGGAAATGAGACGAGAAGGGGAGAAGAAGACGGGAGGAATTTATTTCAATCGGGGGTGAAGTGGGGAGGTGAGGGTAAAAGTGTGGTAAACGATGAGATGATGACAATTAAAAATCAAAATTAGTTAGTTAAATTATTAATTAATTGCAGTTGTTCCGCGAGGTGAAGATAATGAAGCAGCTGGACCACCCGAACATCGTCAAGCTGTACCAGGTGGGTATTTGTTGTTGTTTTTGTATTTATATTTGTAAATTGAGCAGCCAGTGATTTCATGCTAGCAGGAATTGGGATAAGGAGTTGTGGGGGAAAAAGATCAATTGGTGCTGCTCAGTAAGTCAAAATTAAAATCTACATTTGCCTTATAATGAAAATGATTGTGAGTGGTAATTTGAATCGCTTAATTAATTATCTTACTAATTAGCGCTAATTGGCAGGTGATGGAGACGGAGCAGACGCTGTACCTGGTGATGGAGTACGCGAGCGGCGGAGAGGTGGGCGATGATTAGTTAATTAAATTAATAAGTTAATTTGCAAGAAATGTGAGAGAGTGGTTCACGCCCAGGTTCTTTGGTGGTGCGTGACCTTACTATGAGAGATCAACATTCAGAGTAGGCAATGAATGGAGGCCGGAGATGTAGAAAAAAAAATTAATTTAGAATGTTGCGAACGACCAGCCATTTTGGTGGTTCGCGAGGTGGTTATGAAGGATAGACGCTAGCAGGATACGATTGTCTCACAGTTTCTTCGTCTTTAGAATAGGATTATACAATGCGTTAAATATTCTAACTATTTCACTTAGCTAACTAATCAATCCCCAGGTGTTCGACTACCTCGTTGCGCACGGGCGGATGAAGGAGAAGGAGGCGCGCGCCAAGTTCCGCCAGATTGTCTCGGCCGTTCAGTACCTGCACCAGAAGAACATCATACACAGGGATTTGAAGGTACGGTAGTCGAAATAGTCAGTTAGGTTACGGTAGGATACGGTAACAGAGGGTGTAGAGAGAGATCTAGAGATGGTGTTGACATTGGGATACGGTAATGCAGTTCCTGCACCAGAAGAATATCATACACAGGGATCTGAAGGTACGGTAGGATACGATAGGTCAGAGATCACGGTAGGTCACGGTAACAGAGGGTGTAGAGAGAGATCTAGAGATGGTGTTGACATTGGGATACGGTAATGCAGTACCTGCACCAGAAGAACATCATACACAGGGATCTGAAGGTACGGTAGATCTGGGTTACGGTAGGATATGGTAACCATAGATAGGTTAAGCATATTGGGGTACGGTAGTGCAGTAGCTAACATGTGTAAGGGTCTGGAGGTGATATAGGTAGGTGCTAGGGTTGCAGGAACGGGATCGGGATTCCCGCGTGAGACTCGCTTCCCTGACCTATCCCGCTTTCAATCCCGCACGAGACTCGCGATATGCAAATGGCGTGCGGGAATCCCGCATCTTTGCGGGATTGATGCGGGATTGGGGAGGAGGGAGACGGAGAGGGGCGAGGAAACGCAATAGTGCCTTGCGCCGCAGGCCACCATTTCGTTGGTTTTTGTCGCACCGCTTCCAGATTGAAATACGGTCATATTTGGATCCTACCCTACATTTTGTCTGAACAAACCTAAGCAATCCAAGTAACGGCGAATTAGCCTCCTCTCGATTTAGGTCGTTTTGGACCAAAAAAGCTCATATTTCACACAAAATAAAGTGTCACTCAGTGAATTCTGCTCGAAATGGTCCATAATTTGGCTAGAGTATTCCCCATTCTGCCTCTCGCAAATTGCTCATTAGCGAAAAATCCGGCAAAAGCCGTTTCTCAGGCGGGAGTCGAACCCTTCAAAGTCAATAGTGACGCACGGGTCGAGCCAATCCCGCATCAATCCCGCAAAGATGCGGGATTCCCGCACGCCATTTGCATATCGCGAGTCTCGTGCGGGACTGAAAGCGGGATAGGTCAGGGAAGCGAGTCTCACGCGGGAATCCCGATTACGATCCCGATACGGCAACCCTACTAGGTGCAGTCAATGATGGGCTAATAGCCTGCTAGGTCATCAGATTGCGGAGCTCCGAAAGGAAGGAAAGAAGTTTTTGCGGACTTCCGAAGAAGCATGCTTGAAAAATTTGCGCACTCCCTGACAAGGGAAGGTCGCTAGGAGGATATGGAGTTGCGCACCGAGACCCATACGAGTCGATAGGCACCCAAAATGGAAGATCTTTCGCACTAACTAAAACTGCTAAACGCCCCCAGGGAACCAGAAAACTCTGGTGTGCCAATCCAACTTGGAATCAAGCAAATTCCCAACTTGCCTCCAAGCTTGATGGCAAGTTGGAAAAGTACTTGATTCCAAGTTGGATCGGCCAGAGGGGGCGGAGCCTGGTAACGGTAGCTCTGCCCTGGTTCTTTACATTCAAAGATCACTGTTGATTGAAGACAGCAGAAGCTGCCTTGTACCGTAAC
>LS511435.1:1250693-1270152 GCA_900490845.1 Pristionchus japonicus | reverse complement strand
GCGAGAGGGGACCTTATAGGGAAGCTGCACTCTAGACGCGACGGCTTATCCTTTACAACTCTGTCTTCTCTGCGTCTCTCAATTCAGGCACTCTCTCGTACTTGATTCCAAGTTGGGAAATCCAGGTGGGGGTACTGTACTTGATTCCAAGTTGGAAACGCCACTTTGATTGATTCCAAGTTGGGTTGGCACACCAGAGAAATCGATAATTCCGATCGCATTGCGCTCGTCAAACGCATGTACACGTTCAAGGCTCTTTCTCTCCAACCGTTTGTGGCATATTGGTAACGCAGCGGCCTATCTTTTGATCAACGCTGGTTCAAGTCCACCTCGGAGCAAACATTTTTGCAACTTTTTTTGCATTTTATAATTTGTCCTGAATGTTTACAATTGCACTGTAATTATGTTTGCTTTGCTTTTTGGAACTATTTTAGAACGTTTATGGAATGCAATTCTTGCACGAAAGTTTGGATGAGCATACATCTTGGAAACAATCGATTCATGTACGGTCGCTTTCGAATCGGCCAAAGGGATCGAAAAAGTTGAGAAATCCATGTTGTATGGTTTTGAGAGCACATAGTGACAGGAAAAAATAGAGCAAAAATGTTTAACGGCAAGGGTGATCGAACCCACAACCATACGCTTTCTAGAACACAACTCTACCATTGGACCACCGATGCTTGCTAGCAAAGAGCCCTCAATCGGCTCTTGTACTCGCAAGAGCGCGAGTGAGCGAATCGCATTGAAATCGAATTATCGATTTTTCTGGTTCCCTGTGGGCGTTTAGCAGTTTTAGTTAGTGCGAAAGATCTTCCATTTGGGGTGCCTATCGACTCGTATGGGTCTCGGTTCGCAACTCCATATCCTCCTAGCGACCTTCCCTTGTGAGTCGAAATTTCCTGATTTTTGCGGGGCTCCCCTCCCCTCTAGCGGAAGTTAGCCCACCATTGGGTGCAGGAGAAGATCACTGTAGCAGGGGTTGAGGAAGGAACATTTTGTTGGTGTCTATCTGCCGACGACTCGTGATTCATGTGAGCAGACTGAAAACTAGGTATAGAGAGGGTGAGACAGGAAATGCATGGGAAGCATTTGTTGTGGAAATGACGAGTTTTGTTTAATGCGTTTTGTGTGTATCGAAATGGCCTGGGCTAGATCAGTTCCTCTAATGCACTTCGCTTATATGGTAGCGATGTCTCATGAAAGGCGCTGGTTCCATTTTGAAACTGAATTCCATACTAATCAATAAATCTTCCAGGCGGAGAACCTGCTGCTCGACTCGGACATGAACATCAAGATCGCCGACTTTGGCTTCTCAAACCACTTCGCGATAGGTAAGAAGCGGGGTTACGGTAGCTTTTCACGAGATACGGCTGTCATCGAGTTTAATCGATCGATTTTTAGGCAACAAGCTGGACACGTTCTGCGGCTCGCCGCCCTACGCCGCGCCAGAGCTTTTCCAGGGCAAGAAGTATGATGGACCGGAGGTGAGAGGCTGTTGTTGTTTTTGTTTGATATGTTAAAAAGGCAATATCGTGAGCAATACAACTTGTAGCGGACCCGAGAACTTGAGCGTACTGTGAAACATGCATAAAATTTTCGAGAAACTTTGAAATTGAATGGTTTCTGTGCGAGCTGTTCCAATGTTCTTGCGTCTAATTAACTATTTTGTTAATTATTAATTAATCAATTAAGGTGGACGTGTGGTCGCTCGGAGTGATACTGTACACGCTCGTCTCGGGATCGCTGCCCTTCGACGGCCAGAACCTCAAGGTACGGTAGATATTGATTAATAGAATGGCGAGAATAGGGAACGGCAAGCATTCGTAATTCACGGTAGTTCCTATTGTGGCCCGGCGAAGTAGCGCAGCGCTGCTAACTGATAGTCATTGGAACTTCTGCTGATCCAATCCGCCTCCTGCTCGTTGGCTGCAAAAAAAATCAAATAGTCCTTCTTGATTCCTCGCCACAGCGTTCTAGTAAAACCAAAGAGATGAATTTAACTTCGATTCCTCCTCAATTCTTATATTTTTAAAAATCAATAACGATTCATTCAGGAGCTGCGAGAGCGGGTGCTGCGCGGCAAGTACCGCATCCCCTTCTACATGAGCACCGACTGCGAGAATCTGTTGAAGAAGTTCCTCGTGTTGAATCCGCAACGGAGGTGAGGGAAGGGGGGTTGTGATCTTTGATCTTTGGAGTTTGTAGTTTGCTCTATAATCTTTTGCGAGTGAGGAGGTTGATAATAAGAGAGCGTAATAGCGAGCAAGTTAGCGATCAGCTGGAGCGCGAAGCTGCTTGATTTGTTTGGTTGTCCGAAATTGCCGCACTGAGTTTTGAAACTTTGCGAATTCCTTGCGATTTGGTGTCGCACTAGTTTATCAAATAGTCCATATTTCACAAATGTTCGATGCTGCTTCTGGTCTCGAGCTTGAAATATCGATATTTCGCAGAAGCACGCACGAACCTGTGGTACTCTGGTGTACAACAGAATAGCGCTAATAAAAACTTCATTGTGACGTCACGTTCAACTTATTTAATTCGCAGAGGCACGCTGGAGTCCGTCATGCGGGACCGGTGGATGAACATCGGCTACGAGGAGGAGGAGCTGCGGCCGTACGTCGAACCACTCAAGGGAGCGAGGGACGAGCTGCGGGTGAACAAGATGGCGCAGGTGAGAAACGGAGAGACGCCGGGTGGGGAAGACTGTGATAAAAAAAAACGATGTGGAGGGATGTTAGTTGCAATTTTATGGAGTGAGAAATCAAGAAATTAGCTTCAATTAGACAGAACTAGCAAAGGAGAGGTTTCACGCGTGACTAACCTCGCTGGCGTTTGTGAGAAAAACGATGGTCTTGAGTGAGAGTCACGGTTAAAAACGAATTTAAAAAGCTATTGAAAACAGGGAGTTTGATTTGGTTAGTTATTGCGGGCTTCACGCGCGAATCATCTTGCGGATGATTTGCCGGAATTAGTGCGTTCATCTCATCATTGATTAAAATATTAAAATAATTAATTATCATAATTACTTTAACCTCAGATGGGCTATTCGCGCGGTGGTTCTGGTCTTACTGTATTTTACAGTTGTATACGTAATTAATTAACCAAATTAGCATAATTAACAGATGGGCTACTCGCGCGAGGGCGTGATGCGGTCGATCGAGGCGGACAAGTTCGACGAGCTGCACGCCATGTACCTGCTCATGGGCGAGAAGAAGAGCGAGGTACGGTAGTAGTGATTGATTGATGGAGATACCGTAGTCCTTTGAGTATCGATAACTGACTATTCGTTAACTTAGAGCTCATATCCAGGAGATAGTCGATTGTTTTGGCTCTCCGTAGCCTTTGAGTATCGATAACTGATTATTCATGGATTGAACCAATTTCAAGGAGCTTGATTCTCACTCTTGCTTTTCTTCTCCTGTCTCCTCCTGTCTTTGCATCCCGGTCTGGCTCTGATGACTACACCTCACAACCCGAAACCACCCAGATTGATCTCTGATCTCTAACACTCTTCCCTTCCTCCTTGAATGATCCCCTCCTCCGCCCTCAGTCTAACTACCGTACCCAACCTACAGTACCCCTGTTACCGTACACCCCCGCAGATGGAATCGGGCGACTCCCTGTCCGCCCAGTCGCTGTCGGTGACGTCATCGACGACGAACGTGCCGTCGCTGTCGGGCGGCGGAGCGTCCAGCACGACCGCGTCGGTAAGCGAAGATCTGACCCACCGATCTCGCCCAACCCCCTCTCTAGTCAAAATTTGCATCGCGACGCCCGTTTTGATCACGAATCTGACCCACCGAACTTTGCATGATATTTGTGCGAGGCATGAACTACAGTATCCCCGTTGATGTCCCGCCCATTCCCTAGCATGAACTGACTTTTCTCTTCTCGGGTTTGAGCGTGCTTCCCATTTCAGCCGACCAAGTACTCCCGCCTGGCGAACCCGTCAATGTCAATTACGCCCAAGGTACTGTATGAAGATGGGTGGCTACGGTATCCTCTACTCCAGTATCGATTGATTGCTCGTTCGGTCTTGGCTAACATGTAACAATCTTGAGCAATTGAATGACTAACGCGAACGATCTCAACCTTGCTTTGTCAATCTCGTCCTCAATGTCTAGCCTAATTGTGATGGTTTTGGGCGGAGCGCGAAACACGGATCACCGCTTGATTGCAAAATCAAAATGCTATTGCCGTTGTTTCGCGCTCGCCTTGGGCTAATTGGAAGCGGAGGGAGTAGCTACAGTAACCCGGGAACAGGCAGTGTACCGTAACCATGAAATATCGATCAATTTGCAGTCGGCGGACGCGTCGGCGTCGCGACGTGCTTCGCAGGAGCCGCCGTCGTCGAAGCTGATCGGGCCGCCGCCGCCGGCGACCGCGGTGACGCTGCGCCAGCCGGGCGGCAGCGGCGGCCGCGCCCCCGCCACGCTACCCGGCGACCCAGGTGCGCCCAACAAGCGTGAGTATTTATCTATTGTAGAGCGAAGAAGGCTGTAAAATTGAAGCTTTCGAAATGTGTGATAATATGTGGGAAGTGTGCGACGCCAGAATGCTTTCGAGATATGTATTTTGTAACGGCAAAGCGTCAGTTATTACATGTTCTCACGTTTATTCGGATACATAGCGAACGCGACACATCAAGCTGAAGTGGTTGAACTCTAGACCTTCAGCGAATGAATCATTGCAGGCTACACGATCCAGCAGTTCGACATCACGCCGCGCGCCGCCGGACCGGTGCCACGCGCCGAGCAGGCGGACGCGTTCAACCGCGCGAGCGCGGCCAATGCGGCTGTTGCCGTGAGTGTACTTGTTGTTATTGTTCCCTTTTGTGAGTTGTAGATTAGGTAGGGTGACATCGAAACGGCTCTACATTACATGGCGAAATTCGGCCATGTAATGTAGAACCAGTGCATCCGAAAAAAAACTTCTCCGAAAGTCAATGCAATTTCTCCCGATTTCGGATCAATTTACCCAATTTTATTATTTATTTATTCAATTTAGTCCGCCAACAACGGGGCACGCAAGTCGTCGCAGCCCGGCCGCATCCCGATGATCCGACCGCAGGCGAGCGCCCACGCGACCAAGGGATTCCAGAGGAATGAGTGAGTCATCTATTTTATTAATTGATTGTTGATCTTGGTCATGATTGGATCATTACACGCAATAATATGTACATGGTATCAGGGTAATGGAAGTGGAACGAAACTAATAGAATGGGTGAAGCGAGAACTAGGATAATGGTACTTTCGGAATTTGGAGCGAATGTTTTTGATATGATAGGTTGTTTTGAAGATGAGTTTGAAGGCAGTTGACTAATATGCACAACCAGGAAGTTTGTCGGTGCACGGTGATTAGATAAGGAGACAAGAAGACGTTGAGTGTTGATTCGCTGGCGGTATAGTCTAGAAATTTATCTAAAGTTGTGCTTGATATTTGACGATTTAGCGCTTCTCACATACTATGAGTCTAGGTTCGGTTTCCGTTTTCTAATCAAGTCTTTGTATCTTTTGCAAGAAAAAATTTTTGTGACCGTTTCTCTACAGGCAGAGTATTTGTTAATTAGTAGTAATTGGTTAACTATTTATTAGCACTAATTATTTACTTAATTAACAGCGGTTCGTCCTCCGCGCGCACCTCCTCCTCCACGCCGCAGTCCGCCTCGCTCGTCAAGCAATTCCAGGTAATTAAGACTAATTAGCTAATTAGCTTAGTGGATTAAGACTAATTAGCTTTGGAAACCAAACCTCATGTTGACATGCAGCAGTTGCAGCCGGTGCCGCAGCAGCCCGGCCAGCGGTCCTCCCTGGTCGCCAACATCCCGCTGCAGGTACGGCACTCTGGGTTGTTACCGTAGTCTTGGACTTAAAGTGGTCCCGTAGCGAGTATCGATTAGAGGAAAATCAAATTGTTCTCTCTAGTAGTTTTTACGATTCACGAAGGGCGTATAGTTGTGTCCGGTTGATCCATGTCGATCAATCTATTTCCCCCTTTTATAGAATTCAATCGAGATCGTCTCTGGAATCGTAATAATCAGTGCTACCGTAATCCTGAAATTTTCCGTTCAGAAGTCCGGGTCGATCTCGCACACGCCGGCCGAGCCGGTGATTAGGGAGGGAGACGAGGACGAGAGCAGCAGCGAGAACTCGAACGGAGGCAATGGTACGGTAGTGGATTGATTATTGATTGATTATCGATTGATAGAAAAGTAATAACTAGGATAGCTCATTGCTAGGACAAAGTAGTCGGTTTGCGGGTATGGAGTGTTAGGATAATTGGGGCAAAGTCGGTACACTGATTAGATGTTATTTTCCCCTTCTGTAAGCAATACAATAGCAAGGTTCAAATATATCTATCACGTAGGATTATTTAATGCGCTCTTGTTTGTTAAAACCAGGCCGTTGACGGACGCGAAAGGTGCTCATAGTCGTAACTAGGGTTGGCAAAGCGATGGCGGCATGGCGAGCCCGCATTGGACGAGAGAGTAGGGAGAGGGAATGCGGGTTCGCAATGCCCGCACAGACTCGCAATGAGAGATGAGAAGGGCAGAGCACGGCGAGAGAGTGTGTGAAATAGAGAGGGCCACTCCCTATTTGCATGCGAGTCTATGCGGGCATTACGAGCCCGCATTCCCTCCTCCTCTTCTCGCCCATTCAATGCGGGCTCGCATTGTGACCTCCCTCTATTGCGGGCTCGCAATGCTCGTATTGCCAACCCTAGTCGTAACTGCGATCGCAAATCTGATAGTTCCCTACTCGATTCGGGTAATTATAATTTTTATCGATTCAGGCGGTCTGCCAGTGATTGGCGGCGCGCCCTCTACCGTATCCCCGGGCAGTGGCGGCAGCGATACCGTACCCCCGCTGGACGGATTGCCCCCATCGACGCCCGATTCGACCACGAAAGAGAACAAGTAAGTGACGAAACATACAGATTGGAAGAGTTTGGTGAGGCCAGAGAGTAGCTCGATTTATGAGTATGACGCAACACAAAACTGCCCTCTGGTGTCCAAAACCAGAGATTTTACGGAGATTTGCATGAGATTCTGTAGGGACATCGTTTCGATATTGTGACCCCCTGCCCCGCCCTGTGATCGTTGTATGCAAGCATCCAAATTGTAATGTACCCCCGAGCACTCCCCGCACCCGTTCCCTTCTTTCATTGACTCCTTCTCCTCCCTCACACGTCCGCACATTGGCTTCGCCGCCGCTACACGATCAAGCACTCCGCACGAGTTCCGCGCCCGGAGCATACTGTATCTCTCGCTATCCGTAAAGTACCGTTGTTTGCCCCACTGCAGCCCTGCGACTGCTGCTGCAACTACAGCGCCTCCGCAGCTGCAGCTCCTGCTGCGACCCCGCCTGCAGCAGCAGCAGCCGCGGCCGCACTCGGTGTACAGTACTCCCTCGTCGTCCGTCGCCTCCCCTACCGTACCCTCGTCCCTGATTCCCGTCCCGACGACTACCGTATCATCGAGGATCGCAGCGCTGCTCTCGCCCTTCAAGCGGACAATGTCCTTCAAAATGGTCTCTGATCTTTTGGTCCCGACGCGCTTCTCTGGCGTTTGGCCTTGTTACTGTAGCTGATATCGATTGGGTACTGGCTACAATAACTATTGAAGGCTAAACGCCAGATAAGCTCCCGGCGTATCTCCCCTTTTCTCTGTCTTCTCTTTATCTAACTGACAGTATTATCGCATTTCTCCTCTTTGGTTTCTGTATGGTCATGGTGGTTCTTCTCTCAGTTTCTTGATTTATCGTAGTGTGATGAACGAATGATGAACAGAGTGCACGGTTACCGTAGTAGCTGTATCGATAACTGAATGAATTGGCTTACATGGGAATGGTCTGAACTCACATCTCCCGATCTTAATGAAATTTTCAGGGTTTAGCAAGTCGGCAATGCTGATCTCAAATCAGTTTTCAAAAGCTGCGAAATGTTTTTTTGAAGATGTGTTATGGCTCGCCGAAGTTTTACGTGTGATTTTCGTTGAGCCGAAAGCGCGAGGCATAAGGAGATGCTTCGTGTTCTCTCCGAACAGCAGTAGTGGTCGAGGGGTGAAGAGGGTAGATTAGGGTGCAAGAGGCTATGGTTCGAGTCCTCGCCGACGCATTTATCTTTTGCCGAGTTTTCAAGGCAATGTCTCGGCAAAAATTGAAGTGGGAATTTTTTTTGCACGCAGAATCAATCATGGCATCATGGCACTTGTGATTGACGTTGAATAGAAATTATTTCAACTTTTTAAAAAATTTGGATCCGTCTCCCAATATGACCCCATGACCCATGACACTGTCAAAAACTGAAAAAGCCGTTATGCCTCATCAGTTTATATTTGACCCCCCCATGCATGAGAAAATTGCAAAAAAAAAATTCGCACTTCAATTTTTGCCGAGACATTGCCTTGAAAACTCGGCAAAAGATAAATGCGTCGACGAGGACTCGAACCATAGCCTCTTGCATCCTAATCTACCCTCTTCACCCCTCGACCACTACTGCTGTTGGGAGAGAACACAAAGCATCTCCTTATGTCTCGCGCTATCGTCTCAACGAAAATCACACGTAAAACTTCGGCGAGCCATAACACATCTTCAAAAAAACATTTCGCAGCTTTTGAAAACTGATTTGAGATCAGCATTGCCGACTTGCTAAACCCTGAAAATTTCATTAAGATCGGGAGATGTGAGTTCAGACCATTCCCATGTTAGTATCGATTGATACAGTATCCTTATCGATTTCCTGATCTACCGTAGTTCAATTATCGATTGGTAACTGGTCTACCGTACCCCGATTATCGATCGATCGATTGCAGGCAGTCACTGCATCCGAGCCCGTCGATGCCGCCGGTGCTGATCCGCGAGATGGAGGAGATGAGCCTGCGAGGGGGCGGAGCTGGAGGGGACAGCAGCAGCACGCAGCATCCCGCCACGATGACCAAGAGCGCCACCGGTGAGTACGGTAGGATACGGTGGTTATTGATTGGGTACTGGAAATGGGGATCGAAAGCGTATTGGAGTTCGATACATCGATATTCAACACGCTATGAGATACATTTAGTCGTCTCGATAGATCCAAAAGTCCTTATCGTCGTTTCACAACTTGCCCATGAGGGGTGCTCTAGTGGCGTGGAGATGATTTCCTGTTTTCCGAACCTGAATAAATGCGCATTCCTGAACAACCGATCGATAATCATACGAGTACGGTAACTGATTCCCTTCAGGCACGACGCTGGCGCCGATGGGCCGCGACGCGGCGCAGCAGCACTCGCAGCACTCGGTGCACGCGCCGACCACGCCCACGCAGGTGAGGATGAGGGAGTGAGAGAGTGATGATTAGGTAGGGATGATGAAACAGTAGTGTGGTAGGGCAGTCAATATAGGGGAAGATTCTGGAGATTGTGGAATTGTTTTTGGGGGTAAGTTAGGGGAACGATAGCGTTGCTTTTCTAGAGGGAATTGAGATGAAGCGGTAGTGAAACGGTGTGTAGCCTTGCAACAGTGGAGTGTGGGAACAAAAGGGGACGAGTGAATTGTTTTCTTATCAGAGGGCGTTAGACAGATCGGTTTTTAGCGAATTGAATGGTAGATCAGACAGTAGTAAGACAGAGCATCACCTAGTCATTCAAGATAGAGACTAACTATTTCTCTGGAGCGTTTTTGTATAATTACGTGTTTATTTTGTTCTCGGTCAAACTAACTTCTTTTCCTTTGTTTCTAATTATCTAATTGTCCTCAATTCACCATCCCTAGATGGCAAAAAAGGCGGGATTTCGAGGCAAAGCCTTCGTGAGTCTGGTAAGTTTTCCTCGAAACGTGGCGTCCCCTCCTGTCTTTGGTCGGCTGATCTTTGATCTCTGACCACTCTGTTGTCCGTCCTCTAATCAACCCCTGAGGCGAGAATTCCATCTCTGACTGATCTATCCCCTCCTCGACTAACGAAAGCACTCTCGATGTCCTTCTCTCTATCTGTCTTTCTGTCACATCTATCGATCTGTCTATGAGCGTGAGTATAGCATAGAACCAATTGAGAATGAAGTGCAACCTGATTATCGTGCGTTGTGATTGGTAAAGCAAGGGCCTGCGGGAATCGATGTCGATGAGACTACCGTAATCTTCCGCTCGGGACCAACCCCTGATTTAGGCGTACCCGCCGTCCTCGACGGTGACGCCGGGCGAGCGGGCGCAGAAGGCGAGCGGAGGCTCGACGTCGACGGCGTCGAGTGGAGGCAACTTCCCGCGAAACACGCGGAATAGGCAGACGTTCCACGGCAAGACGGAGCACAATAGGGTGAGTGCGGAGCGGGAATCCGCAGAGTTACGATTCTGATTAGTTTTGCAAGGCCAGATCGATCACGTTGAGCCGAAATGAGCTGTGATGCCCTAGATTCACGTAGAATCGCAAAGTTCATTGTGATTGTGATTGCGAATACACCACATGTTTCTAACTAGCCTCTAGATTCGTTTCTGCCCTCCCCCTCCAATTATTTCGTGCTGATTGTGAAGCAGTGAACTCCCAATGTCGATCACATAATATCCTGATCCTGATATATTATTATTTTTGAGAAGATCCCTGCTTCTGAGCAGCGGTAGTGAAATCTTCCAAGTTATGATCACCTATGGAAACGCTATACCAGTATTGCTTATGAAGGCTATAATTATTCTAAATTATAACGCTAATTAGTCTTTTAATTTTGCTAATTAGCCTAATTAATTTCGCTAATTAATCCCTAATTAAGGTGAACGTGGAGGACGAGGAGAGCGACGGCGAGGGCGCGCTGCCCGGCAACCAGTCGATGGGCACGGCCACCGGGCGGGGCGGCAACTTCCTCTCCAAGCTGACCAAGCTGGCGCGGCGGTTAGTCTAGACAGACTTATTCGAGTTGTGAAACGTAGGAGTGGCTGGTTGCGAGAAGTTTGCATGGCGAACGGCGTAACCAGTTGCTGTCGTTTGAGTATTGTGAAACGTAGCAGTGATTGGTTATCGTGTCGTTGATTTGATCGAGTAAAATATCCTGTTCTATATTGGGAGGCCTCTCATGGGGAGTTATGCTTTATTTTTGACGATTCTGCAGGAAAGAAAGCGCTCCATGAGAGATCTCTACTTGGTTTTCTCTATTCTGTTGTGATTGTTGGCCGGTGGAGGTTGCGGGGCGGTAAATGCGCTAAAACTGACCCGGTTGTTTTCACAGAATCCATTTACCGCCCAGCAAATGCAAGGCATAGCATGTCTAGAATGTTGTAGTGTGATGATGCATTAGTAGCAATTGATAACCCCCCGCCTGCCTTTCTCCTTTATCCCTATGCTACGGTAGCTATGATTACGGTACACTCCGGTTACGGTAGCTAACCCAGATCGCTCGCCGTGCCTCCTCACTCCAACTACTACAGCTGATGATGATGCTGGCCTACCGTATCCCCACCCACCTGTTCCTAATATTGATTAATCCTCCTCATCTACCGTAACCCCCTACAGTATGCCTTATTGCAAGATTTCCATCGTAGTTTTAACGCATCATATTGATTAGTTGCAAGCGATAAACATAATAAATGAATGATTCGACGTTTTGGATGCGTTTCGGTGTCTGCGCTTGAGAATGGACAGTCCTTCCTTTTCCTGCTTGTCTTTCACTTCTACTCCTTACTTGTTTCTAACCCTCAATGACGAGTAAATCACGAAGGAAAAGCTTATTCACACCTCACTCTGTTTCTCACCACCTCGCTTGGGTCCTTGCCATCATGCTTGTTTCCTCCGTAGATTAACACAACTTTCGTATATGATCTTTGATCTTTACAATTAGACTGATGTTCTTGACTAGTTTGGGATGTTTATGTTCTTTGATCTCTGATATCTGATCTTTGACATCTGCCCCATCTATCTCCTCCCTCTCTCTCAGTCCCTCGATCGTCACGGCATCATCATCAGCTGGAGGAGGAGGAGGACTGACGCGTCCCTCGCCTTCGAACGCAAGGAGGTAGATCAGGGATTATCGATTGATTTATTGATTTTATTGATTGATTCAAGAGCACCGTAGCTCAGAGTACAGTAATCATGGTCCATTTGTTGCGAGCACTCTCGGTTTACATATCAAGCTAACACGCAAGTTGCTCGAATATTATATACTGATTTTGTTTCGAAACAACAAACACTTTCTGTTTGACATCTCGATGACGTTTTCGTGGAGCCATTATCATCGTTATGATCGTACTGTGGTCTCGTATAGTGCCAGTTATCGATAGTGTAGCGTAACTCTACCGTAAGCTCATCTTCTTCCTCGCAGGACACCGCTGCCTGAGGGCGTGGCCACCGGAGGAGGCGGCACACCGCACACTGGCGGGCGGTCGGGAACGATCGGCCCAAGCACGGGCGCTGCGGCGGTGCAGCAGCTGCGGGAGTACTCGACGCACGGGGTGAGTGAATCTGTGTTTCGAGCGCGCTAGTAGTAGGCTGAAATTTTTGAGGAGTAATGGATGGTGTGGTATTAGGTTGATTCAT
Source organism: Pristionchus japonicus (assembly GCA_900490845.1). Lineage (NCBI taxonomy): Eukaryota > Metazoa > Nematoda > Chromadorea > Rhabditida > Neodiplogasteridae > Pristionchus > Pristionchus japonicus. The sequence goes on along the minus strand of LS511435.1, from coordinate 1,257,660 downwards.
AAGTTTCTTTCTTTTTGTTTTCATTTGTGTCTGCTCTCCTGCTTTACTTGACCCAAAATCTTCCTGACCAAATTTTAGGGGCATGGTTTGGGAATACCGCAGTATGTTTGTGCCGAATCACGATTTCATAGAACAAGAGAAAAATAATTTTGAATGCGAAGTGATAAAATAAGTAAAATATTTTCCCTTTGGTATGACCAAAAGTGTAGCGTGTAGTCTTTCGTGATTCGTGATTTTTTTTTGTTTGGTATGACCACGTTCTCAGCCTACTGTACAAACATCCGACGTCTTAAAATTAAGCCGTTTCAGGGAGCGATAGGAGATCACTAACGTGTTCGATTATTCTCAAAAGATCAGGATTTCAGCCAATGCGGGTAGCAGGGAACCGACAGATTACTTATTTTCGAAGGGCAAATTTCGACATATACCTTTCAAAAAATGCAGTTCTCGGTAGGGTAGTCGTATCCTCTTACAAATAAAATTCAAAACTTGTCATGCAAGCAACTTTAAATTTTTCGACAGTTCATGTTGTCAGCTCCTTTGAAACCTTTGAGTGGGAGCATAAATTGAAATACAAAATTTTCTGAAAATTTTGATTTTGAATATGGAGGTTGTTTAGGCGAGCGCGTTATGCTAGAAACCCAGACTCATCTCTCAATGAACAGCCGATGGCTATGCTCCGCAACCGCGGTTTTAATTTGGCTGTAGCTTCCTTGCCCACAGAATGGCGATTGAATGAAATGCCAGTGTATGTAGTAGCTACTCTGACTTTGAGAGCATGCTACTCCTGTCTCAATGAGCTCACTGGCTTTTGGTAGTGTGCGCTAGAAAGGGTATCCAAGCCCCCACAAAATACAGAAAATCGCGAATCAATTGGATGCATGGATAATAAGTTGTGGCCAAAATCCCAAAGTTTCAAAAAAGAAAGAAACTTTTGAATCAACCGGATATCTTGGGAGAATAATATTAACAACGGTGATTGTTTTCTTGCGAAATTGGTATTGGCGGTGGATTGGATGTTCGCTATATGTAGAAGTAGGGGTGGAGTGACTAGGGCAACTCAGTGACTAGACGATCGGGCGCTGCAGCAGTGCAGCAGCTGCGGGAGTACTCGACGCATGGGGTGAGTGATGACGAAAGGGATAAAATGGGACAGTTAGGCGCAGATCTACTGGGGAAGTTAAGATGACGTGAGTGTTTGCTATATGGTTGGGTAGTGGATGTTTTGAAGTGATTGGAATTTTCCTGGAATGAATAATAGAATTCGAAATAAGTTTGTTAAAATGCTCCATTGGTGCGTCACGTGAACTATTTATTGCCTGGCACTAGTGAAGATTGATTCGAGATAGCCAAACTGTATAAAAATAATTCTCACAATTAGTTCAAGTGTTCGATTTCTAAGTTACCGTTACCGTTTATGTCTTTTTTGATCGAGCTGGTCTAATTTTTAGAGGAGATTCCGTATTTCTGTTTACATAGGATCACTATCTGTTTGCGCAAGAGTAGAGAGGCTAGTTGGTAAGCTGGAGGAGAACTACTCCTGTGCCAACTGAAATCTGTAAGAAGGTTAGAGTTCTGATCCGGGAGAAGTTCTAGAAGTCGCATGGTATTACTCGTGTTTCGATTGAGATAGAACTTGGAGGGTAAACGATGAAGACAATGTCTCTCGCGTCTCGCGTCTTGTTAGCAATATTTCTAAATTGAAAAAATATCGCATGGCTCCGTCCCTTCTCACCAATCAATAACCTTACCGTACCCCCATTGCAGCGCTCCGAGAACTCGCCTTACAATTAGACCACTAATCCCAATTAGACCTTTCCTTTCAATTAGATCAATCAATAATCTCTTACCGTATCGCAATGCTCCGAGAATACCGTTCGGGTCTAGGCTAGGGGAATCATATTAGGCTTCGCCCCTACCACCAATCAATAATTTACCGAACTCCCCATTGCAGCGCTCCGAGAACGCGCCTTTGATCTTAAAGTCACTCCTTTTGTGATCATAAAAAATTTTACCGAACTCCCCATTGCAGCGCTCCGAGAACGCGCCTTTGATCTTAAAGTCACTCCTTTTGTGATCATCTTTACAATTAGATCAATCAATAATCTCTTACCGTATTGCAGCGCTCCGAGAACGCGCCGCAGCAAGGCACGCCTGGCGCGGAGGAGGTGAAGCCGCGGTCGCTCCGCTTCACCTGGAGCATGAAGACGACCAGCAGTCTGGCTCCCGAGGAGATGATGAGGTACGGTAGTGGAGGGGGATACTGTATCGGATACGGTAGCTGGATGGGTACGATAAGGATGCTTTCGAAGCACTTTTCATTTTTTTTCGAAGCCTAGGTTGGCACTTCACTGTAGAGGAGAGAGACTATAGAAATGGGAAAAGTGGTGTGCAGCTGTTAAACTGCTGATGATTGAATGACGTTTCGGCGTTGCTAGTTACCATCGGTGGCGGCGATGATAGTGATTTCGATTGGTCTTGTTTGTCTCTCAATAATTTTTTTTGCACCTGATTTTATTAGGAGTTTGTTAATGAATCAATAATGCTAATTAGTGAATGGTAATATATTTTCCTAATTACAGGGAGATCCGCAAGGTTCTAGAAAAGTCTTCGTAACATTAACTATTCTTATGGGATCTTTGGATGATTGTCTAATTAGTATTTATTAATGTTAATTAATACTAATTACAGGGAGATCCGCAAAGTGCTCGACGCGAACGCGTGCGACTACGAGCAGCGCGAGCGGTACCTGCTGCTGTGCGTGCACGGAGACCCGGCGACCGACTCGCTGGTCCAGTGGGAGATGGAGGTTGGTAATTGGTGCTAATTAGTGCTAATTAGTGTTAATTAAGATTAATTAGCATTGATCAGTTAATGTGTTAGAGGCAGGGGGTGGGGTAGGAGTAGGTGAGAGATACCTGCTGCTGTGCGTGCACGGAGACCCGGCCACGGATTCGCTGGTGCAGTGGGAGATGGAGGTACGGTAGTCAGAGTACGGTATCGGTAGGGTACTGTAAGGGCATTGTAACTAGGGCAATGGACGAGGAGGGGGTACTGAATAGTGACTATCACCTTGAGGTAGGTTAAACAATGTTTTGGCGTCGCTAGTTAGTTCCGGGGCAGCACTAGTGGCTGATCCCACCCAGTGATTGAGTATAAAAAAACTATATGAAAAATGGGTTTGGTCTGCTTTCATTCACATCAATCAATAATCAATTCGATCGGTATTCAATCGATGATCTCTGATCTCTTCCAGGTGTGCAAGCTGCCGCGTCTCTCGCTCAACGGCGTCCGCTTCAAGCGTATCTCCGGCACGTCGATAGGCTTCAAGAACATTGCCTCCAAGATTGCGCAAGAGCTCAACCTCTAAGCCCCGCCCACTTTTATGCCCCGCCCCTCTCGGGTTGTATCCACCCCCGTTCCCCCTACTCGTTGTCAGATGCCTAACACACACTCGACCCCGCCCACTCGAGAGTACTACGGTAGCCGCGCGCCTGAGTTTGTATCGAGAACTGAGCGCCGTGATTTTGCCCTGTGCTCCTTCCCTTTCCCGCTCTCATTGAATATAGATTCGTTGCTGTCGATTGTCTCCTACACTATGTTCATCCATTCAGCCCACAGACACGGGGGACCCACCCACGGGTGACACCTCTCTCTAGATTTCCCCTCTTCTCTTTCGATAAGAGTCATTTTATCCCACCACTACTACACGATTATACACGATTATGTGAGAGAAACACACGCCGTATTTAGAGGGCGCATCAGCCCTGTTGGATTTCTGCAACACCACATCCTTATAGCTCCCACTTTCTTCTTCCTTCTCTCTATGTGTCGAAATGCCGGATATTCTTCCTCCCCGTCTCGATCGTGGTATTTGAATATTGATTTTCCACCTCCTGCTCCTCCTTTTTCATATTCTTTCTGCTATTTGCTTTCTCTTTGAGTTTCTTTGCTAATCTAACAGATGCCCCCCACTCGTTTTTTCTTATAAAAATCATGTTTTATCCCGGATACCGTAGCCGTTGATACACTGTGGATTGATTATTGATTGAATGATCGTAGTCGAAAGATGTAATCAAAAAGTAAGAGAACCTCGGATTGTTACTACTTTTCCTCCATTTTATTTGTGCATCCACCCATGTTTACTCCTCGCCCGCCCTGGACTACCGTATCCCCCCACCACACCCCAGTGCACACCACGAATCATCCCCGCATTTCCCCGCCCATCGATGGATCGATATTCGATCGCTCGATGATTCCTACTACTGTAGATTGTACCGTATCTCGAGCGAGTTGTGCTCGAGAAATAGTAGATTTTACACGAATTCCCTGTCCAAATAGTCGTCATTCACGATGTCAATCCAAATAATAATAATTCTCCTCATCAAAAACGCGATCGATAACCGCCCGATTACAGTAATCCCATCCATCCATTCTATCGGTTAGCGCTCTAGTTTCAAGCCACTTTTTACTCGCGTCTGAAACCGTCTAGGGCCCTTATCGATTCCTACTATGTTTCCCATTTTCTCTCATTTGTAAAATATAGCAAAGAGTTGTTATCAAATGGACTCATACGACCCAATTTTCTCGTCTTCTTTCCAACTTTCGACCCCACATTTTCATCCCTGTTTATGTTATGCCCCATCCCAATCCGCTTGTATGTCGATTAATTGCACATTATATTTAAGATTTATGAGAGCAACCGACGTATAGAATAGCCTAAATGAAGATTGCGAACTATGATGAGGGTTGTGGATGCAAAGGGACACGGGGAAAGGAGAAAGACAGATGGGTTGAGAATGGTGATGGGTGACAACAGGGACAACAATACATTAATGACTGCAACTGGATGAAATTTTCGAAAGAATGAAAGACGAGATAGTTTGAAAGTTAGTGGGCGAAAACGTCCAAACGTGAAAACACGCCTTCCGCCATTCACTGTCGTTCGATTGTTTTGAATTCTACACTCACAGACAAATTTAGGCCTGAAAACTAGCGAAAAAAATCAAAAGAAGCGAGTAGAAGAATTATATTCCGTAAAATTTGCCATTCGGTACTTGCTGATGCAAAGTGCGTGCGTTTCCTCACATTTTTGCATCGAACGATCGTTTTTCCCACCGATTATTCGTATAAAAATCGGCCATTTTCTTCCTTGTGAACCCACACCGAGATGCATCTCTCCCTCGCTCTTCTCGCTTCCCTTCTTCTCTGCGTGACGTCGAAAACTCAGCTTGACCGCCTCGCGTTCGGATTCAAGCATCTTCCGGCTGGCAGACTGATTAATGTAAATTTGAATGAAATAAAATAAATTAATTGATTAGTCAATGTATAAATTGCAGGCCCTCGCTTACGAAGAGCACAACTCTGCGTCGACTGGACCCGAAGCTATCTTGTCGGTTGACTGAATTTTATTTATCGGCTATTTGAATTATATTGCGAATTTGAGGTGCCATTTCATCTACTGCCACGGCGAAAACCTCGCCAACTGCTCGCAGCTGTGTGGTAATTAATTTTACAACTTCAATACAACGGAATTAATTAATTAAATTAACATAAGAATCAGGAGAGAATGTATGAGCCTGTGAACTAGAAATTTCAAACCTAATTCAAACCAACCATATTAGTATGGATACATGCCCTAGTGACAAGGATTCGATCCATCCGGTCCACTTGTCCCTCAACCGTCTTTTAGGTATTTTCCGGTTCTAGACCCGGCTATACAGTATCTCACGACCCAGTTGAGCTAGAAACTCGTTCTACGGCTCAAAACACGCGGAAAAATATGAGAAGCAAGAATCTTTTTAGAAATCGAATTTTCGATTTTTTTCGAAAAAGTTATGATTAAAAAACTGAAAACCCAAACCTTTTGAAAATTTAATCGCTACCTAGTACCCCCGTTGCAGTGAATTTTATTTCATAATCTGAAAGAGTGAATACATAGGCATAATTTAAAAATATTTCAACTTGAAATTTAGTGACCTCCTAGAGGCGAAAAGGGCCTCTGATCATGCCGAATCGCGATTTTTTCTACAAATTGGTTTCGCATTCTACTACCACTAGTCGTAAATTCTCAAATATCGCTCAAATAGTAATTTAACACATCTTTACAGACTTTTATCACCACAAGAGCCGATTTCGCGACAGTCATTTTTGGACCAAAACCATGAACCCGGGGTCATGGTCCAAAATTTACTTCAAAAGTCATGATCGAGGATCTTCAAATACTATGTACCATTACAGTAGTCCAGTAATTTATCGCAACCCGAATTACTGTAATCTACCCTTCGTGAAAAATTTTTATGCATACATTTATTTTTCTGATTTTTATGCATAGATTTATTTTTAAAACCAGTTTGTGATAACCGTATTACGATAATTCGGGTAGCGAAAAATTATTGGACTACTGTAGCATGGAATGGCACATAGTATTTGAAGTTCCTCGATCATGGCTTTTGAAGTAAATTTTGGACCATGACCCCGGGTTCATGGTTTTGGTCCAAAAATGACTGTCGCGAAATCGGCTCTTATGGTGATAAAAGTCTGTAAAGATGTGTTAGATTACTATTTGAGCGATATTTGAGAATTTACGACTAGTGGTAGTAGAATGCGAAACCAATTTGTTGAAAAAATCGCGATTCGGCATGTTCAGAGGCCCTTTTCGCTTCTAGGAGGTCACTAAATTTCAAGTTGAAATATGAGGCCGGTTGCGTAAGAATCAATCAAGCCTGAGTGAACGTTGGAACAGTGAAATTTCAAAAATGTGCACACAGAGGTTCTCGAGGGTGGTCATCACCATGGGCAACTTCATTTTGCACCAAGTCGATCGGTGCAGCCGTGCTGCAACCATGCTGCAACCATGCTTTAAAGAATGTTTTTGCCATAACTTTTTTCCTAGTTGACCGATTGGGCTAAAAATTTTACTGCGTCGAGTTTGAAGCATTAGCAAGACAACCATGGAATTTCTATT
>LS511435.1:1221404-1238165 GCA_900490845.1 Pristionchus japonicus | reverse complement strand
ATTATTTAATTCAATTAATAATTTGCGAATATCATTATTATTTATTTACGTTTTATGAATCAGTGAACATCTGCGAGTCGATTGAGCACAAACAGAGCTCATGAAAGTGTGTTTGAAGCGAAATCGATTTTGTAACAGAAAATTTGATAAAATACCAAACATTATGTTATTCGTACCGGAATAAATATTCGGGACGATAATTCACTACGGAATCGAAAGGGTGTTACGCAACAATTATGCTACGGTTCTGTTCTTTGAAAACTGATTTGTAAATAGCTCAGTCGACTTAGTATTCCCTGCAGTTTGCATCAATGTATGTGAGTTGAGACCTTGCCCATGTCAGGACGGCACGGCCACTCTGCTGCTCGCCATCGATTTGCTCGTCCAGGACGAGTTCATGCTTCCGCTGCTGTTCGAGGGAGTTAGAAGGGAACATGGGATGGATTTCGAGTATGGTGTTTGATCTTTGATCTTTTGCACAATAGCTTCCTCGAGGATCCACTACCGAGTTCCCTATCGCCGTCTGCTGGCGGACATTCTCAAGCGGGCGCTGCCGCCGGCTCGAATCACGCTGATCGTCCGCCACTACCCGCTGCTCATGGAGGCGTTCGTGAGCGTCGTTTTGATGACATTTTATTTGAAATTTTTTTTGATGAAATTTATTTGGCATTGCTAATAGATAGATCTGATCTAGCGTAATCTCTACTAATCTGTAGCCAGCGACACATTGACGTCCCACATCTCCATTTTCCAGTCCACCTATCTGGTCGGCGCGAAGGACCGCTGGAGCCACTCCTCTCCCGATACGGACTTCTTCCGCCTGCCCGAGTTCGGCCACATGCTGGTTACCGTGAGTTCGAGCTTTACGAATTCTAAACTTACAAGGGAACCGCAAAAGTAGTCCTCGTTCCCACTTAAATTCGACTAAACAGGTCGATGGACACCCCTCAGAGGATGTCAGAACCCTTTTTTTGTTAGCCTTTTAGAATGGAAAGATCATCGAACTTTCAAATAGCGCCAATACTTGAGAAACATCAACTCATTTCCAGTCGCAGTCTCTGCTCCGCATCGCGCTCCACACCCAGAAGCACGAGTGCGCGCCGCCCGATTATTGCTGGCCAGTCCCTGTGGAGTGCAAGTACGATGAATACGAAGAGAGTGAGCCAGCTTCCCCAACTCGTCCCACTTCTTCTCCTCCTGATTTGCCTGGAATTGTTTAAAAGCACTTCGATTCGAGTCTGTGAACTCGGAATGGATTCAATCTCAGAGTTAAAAACACTCGCAATTCCAGTCTCTCGAGTGATCGTGATGGCTCTCGACCACTCCCTCAAGTTCGGCTACGGACTGCAGGAGCTGCTGGGATGCGGTAAGGGAATGTGTTCGAACTTCGGCGTTGTTGATCATTTCTCAGACTCTCACACTGATCTGTCATGAGACTGTGCAAAATGAAGCGATGGTGCCTCGTATTGTAGCGATGCGTACGGTGGATAATAAGGATGTCACAGGTGCCCTCTCGATCGCTCGCCACGTTTCTCTGCTCCACCCCTTCAACAGAGTCTCGGACCACGCCGAACGCGTCTTCAGAACGTGCGTTAATTGCGAAATCATGTATTTTCGCACACTCCGTAAGACACGAAAATAATGAGCAAATGTTGAGCATTCTCAACCTCCACCACGAGTGGCGCCCGCGATTCGTCGCCCTGACAGAGAACGGTCAACCGAGAAACAGCGTGACGCAGCTGGGCAGATCGATTCCAGTCAGGTACGGTAGTTGATGGGATACTGTAACAATACGGTAGCAACTGTTTTGACATAACCGATCGTGGTTTCAGACCCGAGCGTGACGGCGCCTGGTACATTCTGCGTGAGGAGGAGACGGAGATTTGAGAAGAAGCAACGAATGGACTTGATTCACCAAAACAAAGAATGTTCACTACCTAACCGACTATTCATCATTTGATACAGATAAAATACTGGAATGCAGTTCAAAGATAGAAACACAGTGGGGAAGAAGAAATTTCGAAACTGCGTGTTTGCAACAGAATAATGATTCGCACACTTTTCCCACGCTTTTTCCTATAAAATCCTCTTCTTTTCCACCTCAATCCACATAGAGATGCGCCTCTCCCTTCTCATCTTCACCTCTCTTCTCTTCTCTTCGGCGTTGGCTGCTGTAAATAAAAACCGGGAAACGGCCAAGTACCCGGAGTCCCTCGTTGGTGGTTACAAGCTCCTGAATGCTACGGAGTTCGCCAGGGTAAGGTTCCGACTTGGCTCGAATGAAGTCGAGGATCAACGAATCTTTAGTACTAAATGTTTCAGGAGCTCGAATTCGGCAATGGAAATATAACCGACATAAATCACAGAAAGATTATTGCGTGGTTAGTTTATTTTAATTAAATTAAAATGATGTTTAATTACTTAGGTGCCGCTACGCCTACTGCCGTGGGTCCTACGACCATGACTGCTCGCGAGCGTGCTGTATCAATAATATTTAATTAGTAATTAACAACCACTAATTAACTTGAGCTGTCGCGGCACCGAACTGGAAGGAGAAAAAGATCGCAAGTCGAATTGACAAGCTGACGGGCAAGTTGCCCCCCGATCATAGTTGCGTCGACCTGTGAGTCTCCAATTGTTTCGAATTTAGAAAAAAACTGGTTTTTGTATCTTTATCTGCTCTTTTAATAATAAAAAATACATATTTAAAAAAAAATAAGCATATTTTCAGATGCACGAGTGAGTGTGCGATTACACATCAGAAGGAGCGGTTCATAGACGACGAATGCGAATGTGACTCCCTCTGCAGATATCATCACATCACCGGAAATCGAATGTACGACTTTTTGACCCTTCTCTACTTCCCGGATGTCCCGGAGATCCGGACTTTTTGGCCCTTCTCTACTTCCCGGATGCCCCGGAGATCCGGACTTTTTGGCCCTCCTCTACTTCCCGGATGTCCCGGAGATCCGGACTTTTTGGCCCTTCTCTACTTCGCGGATGTCCCGGAGATCCGGACTGTTTGGCCCTTCTCCACTTCCCGGATGTCCCGGAGATCCGGATCCCTGCGAGGCTTTTCTCCCTGCTGAAAATCGATGTCGCCTTTCAGGAACAGAAAGGCATACGAGCTTGAGCTCATCAATTTTCTGATGAAACTAAACAAGCAGCAGAAGCATTGGCTCCTCAAGGATTGATTTGTTTCAGCAATCTTGACGGCAATCTTGCCAGCTGTCCGATAAACGTTACATGATGAGTTGTGTTGAACAACACAGAACAAACATTTGAAACTGGAAGCAACCATGATAATCTTGACACCGAAGCAAATATCAGCGAAAAATTCGTTCATGAAGTTTTGGGATGCAAAACTTTCTTGAGTAGGAGATTCCAGATACAAATATTTTTGTAATCCTTTTCTGTTGCTGCAACAAAGTGTAGAATTGGTGTCTGTTTATTTTTTTTTTATCCTTTTCTACTTCCCCGAAAGAATGGTTAAGCTTCACTTATTCCTGGAATACAATTGTCTTTTGTGGGTCGGAGATGGAGGGAGATTCTTCCAAGAACAGTTTTTTTTATCACAACCAATTTACAAACATAGAAGGGTTTTGCAGCTCGTGCAATTGCATGCTTGCTGTTGCAAACACATGCGATCCTTTACATTTTTGCAAAATCAGCATAATTTTCCCACGCTTTTTCCTATAAAATCAGCTCGATTTCCTCCTCAAACCACACCGAGATGCATCTCACCTGCCTCCTCTTCACTTCTTTTCTCGTCGCCTTCGCTTCGGCGGAAGGATTCAACCGCTCCACCCTTAGGGTTGCGGGTAAGAGATGGGTATCGGTATTACGGCGTCTTTATTAGTTTCCTCCCTCTCATCTAGCGGATCCGCGAGGGGAGAGAGAGGGGAATGAGAATGGACAGCGGATCCGCTGATTTTCGCGGATCCGCCAATCGAGAGTGAGGGGAGAGAGAGGGAATGAAAGAGAGAGGGAGGGAGATGCAAATCCGCTCAAAATAGCGGATCCGCTCATTTCTCCCTCTCTCCCTAGCGGATCCGCTGTCTATTCTCATTCCCCTCTCTCTCCACTCGCGGATCCGCGAAATGAGAGGGAGGGAGGGAATAAAAACGCCGTAATACCGATACCGAACTCGCATCCCTAACCACCCTGCTACAAGGATTCAAGCACTTCAACGCAACCGCTTTCTATCAGGTACAATAGTGTTTGCGCTAGATACTGATATCCCCACATTGTTCACATACTGTAAAGTTACGATGCGGATAGGGTCTGTGGATCCTAGACATCGAACGCTTTCCTTCAGGAGCTCGAGATCACCGGATACAAGGGATACAACGAAGATGAGGCAGAGATGATCACGCTGTACGTGGCAAATGAAGAGTTATTCATCAGGGAGAGAGGTTGAAAGAACGATTTGCATGAACAATGAGGGAGGATAAGAATCGCCTTCTCTGCTCATGTGGTTCTAGAGAATTGTTGGGGTCAGAATGCAGTGTTACGCAGCTTACTACAAGCCAAATCGGTCCAACTCCCTCATTGAGGTGCCGCTTCACCTACTGTCATGGAGAGAATCGTCACGAATGCTCGGACCTGTGCGGTGAGTTTACGGGGCTGGCAATTCAGACGTGACCGGGTAGGATCGAAGAATGAGGTACCCGGGATAGTGAAGAATTAAAATATTATGGGAATTTTCGCGAGTCTCCCCTTTCTTGAATGATTCAACTAAACGAATTCAAGTTAAAACTGCGCTGAAGTTTGACCAAGACTGAAGGCACTGGATGGCTTGACGCGGCCCTATTCGAACAAGGCAGAATGCGAGAAAGGATGCGTAATTATACAAAACATTTGTGTTGTAAATAATCACAATAATGTTTCCAAGAAGGTTTCGAAAAACTAAGAAAAAACTTGCTTAAACCTTAACTTTTAAAAGTTTTATTCATTTATTTATTTATTATTTATTTTAAAATAGTTTTTTAGTTGCACCTCTTCATGTGGCAAGAGTGACTGCAGCAAGGAATGTCCGGTACTCTGCAGCATTCATTGGGAGTACGCGAACAGAAAGGAGTACGAGGCGGAATTCTATGAATTCATCGTTAGAGTGAACAAATCTTGGAAGAATTGATTGGTGATGTTCAGTATCAGTCCTCAACTTACCGATAAAGACATGTTGAAATGCTTGTGGATGCTTTTTCCAACTGATTTTTTAAAACTTGATTTGTTGAATGATGAATCTAAATTTGCAAACGCCCGAATTATTCCTCATCGAGGACGAATTTGCATGATCTATGAACATTCACGCTAAGATTCAAAATTTTGCATGATTTTCCCACGCCTCTTTCCTATAAATTCCGTTCGCTCCTTTTGAAATCACCTCAAGATGCATTTCTCCTTCCTCCTCTTCTCCATCCTACTCCTGTCTTTCGGCTCTGCTGTGAAAGAAATCAAGGTTTCACTCATTGATGGATACAAGCACGTTAATGCGTCTGCATTCGCTCTGGTAAGTGATGGAGTGTTGGTTGGACAAAAAGAAGCTCTGGCAATCAAAGCGAATACGCTTTGCCGGTCACAATCGTGCCGTCGGTAATTTCAAATTCGAAGCCCTTTGAATTGCAGGAGCTTCACGCAGGACAACGCGGACTCAGAGGCAGTCTAGGCCAGCTCATCACATTGTAATTTTATTATTTTTTCGCGAACCGAATTCAATTTTAGTTGTCAATTCTCCTACTGTCACGGTGAAAATCGCTACGATTGCACTACGGACTTGTGTGGTAATTATTGACCTCAATAATCTTAATGAAACTCATTTCAGTTGACAAGGCGAGGAAAACGGACGAGAAAATATTATTGAGACGGCTCAAGGCAGTGAATGACAGAAAGCAACCGGATGCAAAGAAGGCAATCTGCGAGAGAGAGTGAGACTTATTTCAGCCGATTATTTCATGCGGAACACGATCGGATTATGACCTACTCGCTATGACAATTTTGCGCCGTTATCCAGGAATTGAACAGAACCGGAAGTCACATTTGAGGTGTCTCATCGAGTGCGGCAAGAGTAACTGCAGCGATGAATGTGCTTCTCTGTGCGGAATTCACTGGTCGTACAAGAACAGAAGAGCGTATGAAGCGGAATTATATACGTTCATTACAAGACTCATTCGAGATAATGCCTGGATTGTTGATGAGGAGTAGCACTGTATTTCCGATAAAGATGCAAAAAATATTTCGAAATTTGTTCTTTTAGAAAGTGTAAGATATTCCCACGAATCAATCCCATAAAATGATTTCTTTTCTCCTCTCAAACATTAACATCGGGATGAATCTTTCCTCCATGTTCTTCTTTTTGCTTTTTCTCTCTGTCGGCACTGCTGTTAAAGACATTGTGGTTCCTCTTCTGGATGGATTCAAACATCTCAATGTGTCTGCATTCATTCAGGTAAGTGGTTGCAAAGGAAGCGATGAAGTTGATACCATACTAGGGTTGCAGGAACGGGATCGGGATTCCCGCAAGAGACTCGCTTCCCTGACCTATCCCGCTTTCAATCCCGCACGAGACTCGCGATATGCAAATGGCGTGCGGGAATCCCGTATCTTTGCGGGATTGATGCGGGATTGGGGAGGAGGGAGAATGTGAGGGGCGAGGGAACGCAACAGTGCCTTGCGCCTCAGGCCACCATTTCGTTGGTTTTTGTCGTACCGCTTCCAGATTGAAATACGGTCATATTTGGATCCTGCCCTACATTTTGTCTGAACAAACCTAAGCAATCCAAGTAACGGCGAAATAGCCTCCTCTCGATTTAGGTCGTTTTGGACCGAAAAAGCTCATATTTCACACAAAATCAAGTGTCACTCAGTGAATTCTGCTCGAAATCGTCCATAATTTGGCTAGAGTACTCCCCATTCTGCCTCTCACAAATTGCACATTAGCGAAAAATCCGGCAAAAGCCGTTCCTCAGGCGGGAGTCGAACCCTTCAAAGTCAATAGTTGCGCACGGGTCGAGCCAATCCCGCATCAATCCCGCAAAGATGAGGGATTCCCGCACGCTATTTGCATATCGCGAGTCTCGTGCGGGATTGAAAGCGGGATAGGTCAGGGAAGCGAGTCTCACGCGGGAATCCGGATTACGATCCCGATACGGCAACCCTATACCATACTCAATGTGGGCACCGCAAGATGTACTAATTTAGGCCTAATAAATCCTAGATATTTTTGATAAATCTTTGATAACTTAGGACTGGACTATAATGCAGATTTACTTTCAAATATGACGTTGCTCTTGAGCTCATTCAGGTTTAGATTCATCAATTGGTGTTCCACATAATACTGTTCGAATGTGTATAATGATTTCAAAATCTTTCAGGCGTTCCACTTCAAAAGCCCAATTGGCCAGATTATGACATTGTAATAACTCCTTTTATCTGTATTCTTCAATAATATATCCATTCTAGCTGTCAATATTCATACTGTCACGGTGAAAATCGCTACGACTGCACTTCAGACTTGTGTGGTATGTGTTGATTATAAACTTGAAGCACTCCCGTTTTAGTTGACAAAGCGCGGAAAACAGAGAAGAAAATATTCTTGAGACGACTCAAAGCACTGAATGACAGTAAACAACCCGATAAAAGCAAGGCTTTTTGCGAGAAAGAGTGAGCTTTTATATGCACTCCAGTGTTGACTCAACATACCAAACAAATTAATCAATGGATTTTAATTTGTTCAGCAGATAACCTTAACTTTGAGGTGCCTGATCGATTGCGGGAAGAGTAACTGCAAGGATGAATGTGCTTCCTTGTGCGGAATTCACTGGACGTACAAGAACAGGAAGGCGTACGAGGCAGAGTACTATACATTCATTGGCAGACTCACAAGGGATAACCGATGGATTGTTGATCAGCAATAACATTATATTTTCGATAAACAAGTTGCAAATCAATGTTTTATCTGAATGAAACGAATTTCGCTAAATGGTGATTTATCGCAATCGCACTGAAATGATTTTTCAAAGTTAATAACCGCTCACATTTCATTTTTTTCGTGGCACTGTGATGTGCGTTTGAAAAATATTTTCTAAGTGCCTCTTTGCGTGATTTTTGTGTTAATTTTTCGCCAGATGGGACTACGATGCATTTCTTTATCGGCAGGGATACTCTTATTGCTTTAGGCTTTGATAGTATTTTCCGAGTTTGACGGTGAACTTCAAATACTCTGCTTCGTACTCCCGTCTGTTCGCGTATCCCCAGTGGATTCCACAGAGTGAGGGACACTCCTTGCTGCAGTCACCCTCGCCGCATTCTGTGGCGCACCTTAAATTTATTTTCCTTTTTTTTTTCAAAATTTTAATGTTTCTCTGAATATAGCGAATAAAGTAGCTAAAAAATGGATGAGGTTCACTCACTCCTAAGAGAATTACTAATTAGGTCGCCATTAGCATTGTTTCATCGTTTTAGAACGACTAGGGAGTGTGAGAGATGTAGAGACGCTAAAGCTCACCCCTTCTCGCAAGTTGCTTGATCCTTATCGGGTTGAGTTGTCTCGTCCACCTGTATTCTGCTGTCGAATTTGGTCGAGGCAGCTACTGAAATTTTCACTACTACTACTGATAATAATATTTATCCGGACAGGCATATTTGTCACAGCGTTCTTGCCCCCGCCGTTCTCTCCAGAGAGGGGTTAGACAAAAGCTAAGCTTCCCGTGTATGCAAATTGTTCACCCTTGCAGTTCGGTTCATGCAAATCGGTCAACATTCTCTGTCGAGACAGCACGATGTGCTGTGGGTTGGGGGATGGACGGGTGATTCGAGTAATTGTTGTTTCCCAGTGATAAAACGCACCGCACCAATCCGCGCAATCCTTGCGATCCTCTCCGTGACAGAAAAGGTACTTGCACCTCAAATGCGCAAATATGAATACACCTCAAACACGCGAACATGAATACACCTCAAGAGCGCAAACATGAAAACAGCTCAACTGCGCAAATATAAAACAAGATATTTTTTTTTAAAATGCCTACTAACAGGATAGCCATCGCTTTATCCTCATTACGTTCATTAAGAAGCTCCGGCAACAATTTGAATTGGAGAAAATTTGAATTTACTAGAATTTAGCGATCTCTCAAGTACTGCCGCAAAGCCGTATGCCAATTACCAATTACAGGCGTAACACAACCGGCATGTTCGCGCACTTTCAAAGCTACCGCATACCTTGACGAAACCACGGGTATTGAGATGCGTGAATCCATCCAGAATCGAATCGGGGATCTCCTTAGGAGTAGCCGCCAGAGTCAAGGAGAGAAGAAGAGAAGTGAAAAGGAGGCAGGAGAGACGCATCTCGGTGTTGTTTAAAAATGAAAATGTTTTGTTTTTATAGGAAAGAGCTGTGGGAAAATCATGCAAAATCGGTTAAACAATGAAAAACAATGTTAAACAGTTCAGCAAGCATTGAATGTTTGATTTTGTTGATTCATGCATTTGAATCATCCGATGTTCTATATGGGTTTCAGACAGTAATTGTCAGGACGATCACCATTCGAATCCGATTTATCAACAAGGAAATTCTAACTCATAATTAAGGCCATCTGATAGCTACGGTTTCCTATCAATCTAGGTTGTCATTTTATCAAGCCGAAAATTCGACCTTCTGTTGCCTTTCCCATAACACAAAGGTAATGTATTGTGCTAGCATCACATTTTTCTATGAAATTATTGTATCGATCATCCAACCGTGGGACTTCTACATAAAATATGTCGAAGTTTCTTTTTTTTCTTCACAACTGACTCCATGGGTTACTTGCAACAACTACATTAAAATTCATTGCATTTGTTTATCGGAAAGATGAAAGGACATTTTTACTGCTTCTTTTTGCTATCCGTGTATTGTAGAAGTTTGACAATGAACTTGTAGTATTCTGCCTCGTACTCTTTTCTATTCTCGTATCCCCAGTGGTATCCACACAGCGCCGGACACTCTTTCGAGCAGTCATTCTTGCCGCACTGGAAGACACACCTTAAAATACGTTGTTTCGATGTTTCAACTTAAATTTTTATGAGAAAATGAGAAAAAAAGATCAGCCCACTCATTAACGCAAGTTGGCTGATCCGCATCCGGCTGTTTGTTGTCGTCGAAAGACAGGACACGTTTATCGATCACTTTCGAATCGAATTTGGACCCGGTAGCAGCTAAATTTCATTCTAATAATTAAATAATTTCTAAATAATAATAATATTTTCCATTTAAAAAGTATTCACCGCACAAATCCGAGCATCGCCGTGACAGTACGTAAAGCGACATCTCAAATAAAGTAAAGATTTAATTTTAATAAGTTCAATCGATATGGCGTACGTAATAATGTATACTCACACGGCAATCAGCTTGTTGGTTTCCTTTCGAATCGCCTGGAAAAAATTAACGAACATTTGAGCGTAAGCGAATATCGCCAACCACCGTATCACCGAGGCTTCCGAAACTCAACCGTATTTTCTCATTTGCGCGTATTGAAAATTCTAATGTATACCTGGATGAAAGCACGGGTGTTTATGTGAGGGAAGCCATCCAGAACCGAATCGAGAGTCGGAGCATTCCCCTTGGGAGGAACAGCCATAGTGAAGGAGAGGAGAAGAGAAGTGAAGAGGAGGCAGGAGAAATGCATCTCGATGTGGTTTAATGAAGAAAATGTTTTGATTTTATAGGAAAGACCTTGGGAAAATCATGCAAATTCGGTTAAGCAATGATTAATGTGTTCAGCAAGCATTGAATGTTTGATTTTCTTGATTCATCAATTTTAATCAGAGCTGATGAAATCGAGCCTCCCCATGACTCGAGGCCTCGACTAGGAAATTCCCTGTTTGGGCTCGACTCGGACAGGGAGCTCGGCTGTGAGAGAGAATTATCGAGGCCTCGATAGGCTCGACTCAGGCTCGAGCCATCTCACCATCTCTCTTTCACCATTCTCCGGTGGATCGACTGTTTACGCTCGAGTCGAGTTTGAGTTAAGGCCTTGACAGGCTCGACTCGAATTCGCCAAACCTGATTTTATTCTCGTTTATTCGGACACTTTCTGGATGATTACCAATGAAATGCGATTCATCAAACTAGGTAAATCTAACCACAACATGTAACATTAATAATTTTGACCAATCGATGTTATAATTAAGCTCCGGCTTCCTATCAGTCTCCGTCGACAGCTTATAAAACCGCAAATGTGTGCTCTACCATCTGTGACTTTTCCAGAACAAAGAGGTTAGGGTTTGCGCCAGAACCACATCTCAGAGTGAAATGAAATGATAATTTTATTGATGAAATGAAATGACATGTTACTGCGGCTGGTTGCCCTCAAAGTATTGGCCGAGTTTGACCATGAACTTGTAGTATTCTGCCTCATACTCCTTTCTGTTCTTGTATCCCCAGTGGAATCCACACAGCGCAGAGCACTCTTTGCCACAGTCTTTGGCACCGCAATCGTCGCCGCACCTAAAATTATGTTTAAATTATTGTTAAAATAATTATATTAAAAATAATAACATTTGCTCACTCCTTCACACAAGTTGCCTGATCCGCCTGGGGCTGAATTTTGTCGTCCAACAGCTCAATTTTCTTTCCGACCACTTTGTAGTCGAATTTGGGCCCAATCGCATCTGAATTTTGCCGTTTATCATCTGAACGAATTAACAAAGAAATTAAAAATAACACACCGCACACATCCGAGCAATCCTTGCGATTTTCGCCGTGGCAGTACGTATAGCGGCAGCTTAAATGTTTGAATATTTGAGAAAAAAATTGAAAAATGTTGAAAAAAATTTACAAAAATTCCACTCACAAAATGGCCATCGTTTTGGGTATCTTGTCAAGACCACCTGGAGCTTGCATGAGCTCCTGCAATAAAATGATTGAAAAACTGAGTAGGAGTGATGCAAATGACCTTCTCGTTTATCAAACTCTTGGGTACCAGCTGTCTTAACAACTGGGTCCCACCTAGCGTTGACGCACTGCTGTTAAATCGCTTTCCTAATGTATAAAAACCCCAGCAACAACCCAGTGAACTGTCCACTTATCGACAGGACTGCCGTATACCTTGACGAGAGCACGGGTATTCAGGTGGGTGAATCCATTCAGGACCGAATCGGGAATCTGAGGATTCTCCTTAGGAGGAGCAGCTAGAGCCAATGACAGGAGAAGAGAAGTGGAGAGGAGGCAGGAGAGATGCATCTCGGTGTGGTTTAAGGAGCGAAAACAACTCTTTTTATAGGAAAGAACCGTGGGAAAATGATGCTACTTCTGCAAAAATATGAATAATGGCTTGTAGTGAGCTGCATTGCATGATTCATCTTGCTTTCCTTTATTTCTATTGGAGATGTGCATCAGTTTTTACCAAAACCAAAATATTATCGATGTTTATGATGTCTTTCTTACTTTCTCACTCTCACATGATCCCACACTTCTCTAGCCGATGATCAAGAGTCAGACGAGAACCTGACTTTATAAACTACTCCATTTATTTGTATGGTTTGCCTCGTCACAGAACAGCACACACCTGACTTGGGTCAGCGCAGACAGAGAAAGAGAAAGCTCTTCCATCCTCACGGAGGAAATCCTCCGCGTTTTCCGGCGACTTTATGCCTAGATCTCCATCGGCAGATAGGGATCGCCTCAATGGATCCGTCTCTTGATTGCAGGCACTCTCTCGATTATCTGACCGGCGAAAGAGCAGGCTATATTGAGAGAGACAATATTCCCTCATGCGAAGAAGCGAGGTAGTGAGGTAGAAGAGGGGATGAGGGACAATTATTTGCGACTCACTTTTTTGCAGCTACGTCACTTTGGGCAATGTTTTCGATCAATATTTATTATTTGCCATGTTGTTTTGACTACTGCCAATAAGATCGTTTGCCAACCAGAACGCAGATTTGACGGTTTCTTTTTGTCATCTGATAGTAACTGTCACTGAGCATTTATCGGCGTGTTTGTCCGTGTGAAAACGTATCTATGATTTCCATTGATTTGAGCTACAAACGTTCCAAAAATAATTCAGTCAATAGAAAATATGTAAATAGCTGGACTTTTCACCAGGACTTTTCGTTGTTGCAACTTTTAAGTCGAGCAAAATCAGATCGAATACTTTCTTATATATTCACTGTAAATTTTGCCAACCCAGGAATAGCCCAACCATCCGTCGATTTCTCCAATTGTTTCGCCCAAGATCCTGGACATGCTTTTGTCTCTCATAACCTAAGTGAAATCTCATGGAAATAGTGAAATCATTCCTCCTAATCTTTCTTCGCCATCTCACTTTCCATCTCTTTTGGTGCGGATCTTCAAAATTTTCGCCTCTCTCTCCATGATCCCTCGCGAGTCAGAGGAACGAGAGAGACGTGACTTGGATAGAGCGCTTGAAGAAATCCAGATAGGATGGGGCTTTTCTCGGGACTTTTCCTTCGATTATTTCGGCGAAGAAAAAGTGACGCAGCAAACGCTTTCGGATATTAATCGCGTCCGATCTCTTGAAATGGCTTTCATTTGCCGAGAACCTTTCATTATTTGCTCGCCTGTGAATTTTGTCGGAAATTTCAGCAATACATTTTGAAATTGTTGCAGATTTACAAAATATGCGAGACAAGGAGGAGACTGCACACTTCCTGGGAGATTCCATCACACAACCAGGCCTGCTGACCAATGTTCGATTGCGAAAGGTACTTTCCGCGTTCTATTGGTCAGAAGATTAGAAGAAGGAAGCCATCCGTTGCTAGTCGTATTATTCGAAAGTATCATCACTTATTCCAGATTGCCATCGGCGCCTGTCTCGCTCTCTCCATTATCGGTGTGCTCACGTTGTGGCCAAGCACCGAGAAGTCCGTCGTGAACAACTTAGTGACGGCTGCTCTCGGGCAAGGGTGAGTGAATAATGATTATTACTTTCCCCCTTCGTCTAAAGATCAGAGAAAAAGAGCTCGGAGTGGTGCGCTGGGAAGGGTCGTTTCATCGAAACGTGTTGTATTTTTTCACAATCGACCTCATTTATGTTTACCGTATAGATTACACCAGATATCGCGATATTTGAAATCTTGCAGGTGCGTCTACCTCAACAACGACCTCATCTACGACAACCCGAACTATCCGTGCGCAGTTGCGAGAAAGTGGCCGGTGAAACTTCTGGAGCGATTCGGTGAGTGTTCAGTTTTGAGAACATTGATCGAAATAAGTGTTGGTTTCAGACAATGAAGCCGAAATCCCCTTCACTCAAACTGATTTCGATTTCTCTGCTGAAGACTTCGATTACAGGTATTTTGAGGCAAATTCCTGCAAGTAGTCTCTAAATAAACAACACCTAGAACCATTTTTAGTCGCTGCGCTCACTTCTCCGCCTTCAAAGTGTTCGTTCCTGCAGTAGAGCATCCGTTGGCAAAGGTAAGGCTGTTAATGATGTGTGAAAGCTACCGAATGCATTTCAGGCCCTTGCAGCTCATCCTGTGGCAATTTCGAACCCGCAGGAAGCCTGTGTCATCATTGAGTTTGGAGGCGCCAATGGTTAGCTTTGAAAATTATCTGAATTTTTTTTGTTTTTTCTTATTGCCAAGAAGACCGAGCAGAACTAGCAGTTCTTCAATTAGCTGATCTTTGTGTTACGCGTGAAACAAAGCCGATATATTTATCCGTTTCAGCCAAGTCGATCTACTCTCGGCAAGCGAACGACTCGAACCTGTTGGTAATCAATCTCGACCCGTTCACTACAGTCACTGCAGCCGGAGCAGTGATGGTGGCGCAGAGCGTGTTCGCACCTGGGTAAGTCAATTAGCTATCCATCGAGCCAATAAGCGACTTTCAATATCAAAAGATTGTGTACAGAAGCAGAAATTTATTATTTTCGCATGTCCACAATAATTATCTTCCTCTGCTGTCTGTGAGACTAGTCATTGACGCATTGCAGCAAGTTCCGTCAAGGTATGGACTTTGCCCTACACCCAACGGTCGAGCCATTCGACATCAAAGGCTGGAAGCAGGAGCCGTTCTTGTTGCCGGCTTCGAGACAGGTGATTTATTCCCATCAATTCGCACTTCAAATCAACGATAATCATTCATTCATTGCAGTAAATACAATACATTTGAAACCTATTTATTTCAGTGAATGAATTTTACCAGTCCATTGCAGATCTTTGCTGCTTACATCACCGACACAAATCAATCGACAGACTTCAATAATACTGCCAGTGTGATTCCCAAGATTTCGTGCTCGGACAAGCAATGCGGTCAGCGTTTTTATCGTTTCGAAACTACCTTTCTGAATGTTTTTGCTGAAACAAAAACATTGAAACTCTGCAGACATCGACCTCTCCATCGTCTCTTTCTGTATCCTGTCGCCGTCGGTGCTATTTCAGGTATGTCAAGATGAACTAGACACAGACACAGTTCTTTATCCATCACGCCATTTGCGAAAAAAAAAACGATTTAGGTGCTTTTCCAAGTATGTTTTGAGAAGAAAATCCTTTTCCTTTTTTACTTGAATTGAATATGCGAACATTGCTGGAATTTGAGTGGGTTTAAAAGAAAAGAATTAAAAATGCAGACCAATCACATCATCATTTCAGTCCCACCTCCTGCTCGCCCTGCACGGCGGTTGCATCCCTGTCGTGATGTCCCTCACGCAGCCGCTGCCATTCCAGGGTGAGGGATTTTTTTGATTATTTATCGACAAAAATGCAGAGAGATATTGACACTTCAATGTGTCCTTCCTTCAGTAGATTGCCTGAAACTCAACTTGTATTTTCTGAAATACACTTGACAGTAGAGTTCAATAACTCCCTAAATGAAATGATTTTTCTGAACGGATGGTGTTTGGGGATGGAGGGGGTTATGAGGATGATTGCAAGTGCAGGAGTTCCGAATATTCGTTCATTCTCACTGCAGACCATCTCGACTGGAAGCTTGCCGCCCTTCGCTTCCCGCACGCAGCGAGTGGAAGTGTGAGGAGACTGCTGGCTGGGTTGAGGAAAGGTATAGTTTTGGCAGTTCAAGTGTGTTTCACAAGTTGATCAATACCATAAGTCACCTTTTCGCACAATATGCCTCCCTCTTGCTGCCAAATTTCAGCAACCATTACGTCTACCGTCTATGATACTCCTTAATCATTCGGAGACTCCTTTTCAGAGGACGTGCTCGAGATGCGCAGACGCGGTATCGTCTTCAGAAGGAGGTTGGACAATGCTGAGGGTGAGTTCAATGCCGGAAAGGAGTCACGAGCGTACTTAATTCACACCTTAGACTGAATGGCTAGATTGAGATTATCAGACTGTTTGGAGAGACGGTTGCTGAAACGAGGAGGGGTGAATATTAGATGCGGAATCCGCATTGATTTTCCCTCTCTTTCCTCACTCCACATTTGGAGGGAGCAGGTCCCCTCTCAATGCGGAATTCCGTAATCTCTCACACTCTGAATGGGCTAGGATGGGCAAGGAATATGGGCTAGGGTCAAGTTCATCTTGCAGCCCTCGCGCGCTCCCTGCTCGCCGCCGTGGCTGACCGACTGCAGCTGCGACTGCTCGCGGTGCCGATGGTGAGAACTAGACTTTCAAAGATAAAGAACTAGTTCCCTTATTCCTCATTTTGGCAAGTTGCATAGCGGTGAAGGAACTAGTTGTTTACGACGAACTAGTTCTTTATTGGCACTGAACGGAACTAGTTCCTCTCATTCTCACTCCTCGCCAACCGCTCGCGCGGTCAGAGGCGGCAAGAATGGAGTGCGGAACTAGTTCCTTTGC
>LS511435.1:1196055-1216178 GCA_900490845.1 Pristionchus japonicus | reverse complement strand
CTCTACATCGGCACCATCAACGCCAGGACGCTCGCCTCTGGGGACAAGCAGACCGAGATGGAGCTCGCCCTCGACCGTATCAAGTGGGACGTACTAGCAGTGCAAGAAGCCAGGATCGTGGGTTGTGCCTCGTTCAATTTCACATCCTCAGGCACTGTAGTCTTCCACTCGGGCGGGCCCACTGCGACCCATGGCGTGGCCTTCTTGCTCCGGCCGCACCTGGCAAGAGGAGCTGTGTTACGTGGCCTCTCCCCTCGTCTGGCAACTCTTCTTCTCTCAGACCAACGTCTCTTCCTGGTCTGCGCGTACGCCCCGACGACCTCATACGACGACGACGCGTACGATTCCTTCATGGACGAGGTCGAGGCTGCGCTGAGGAGCGCCCCGAGAGGCCACACGCCGGTTCTGGTGGGGGATTTCAATTGTCGAGTTGCGAGGGAACCTGGCAATGAAAGATTTGTCGGTGAATCCGCTTCTCCTACCCCCAACTCACGCGGACGGACCTTCACTGAAGTCTGCGTGAGGAACAGACTAAGGCTATGGAACACGTTCCCCAAGAGAAGACACGGGAGAATCTGGACTTGGCGTTCCCCCAACGGCTCTACCTATCACCAGATGGATTTCCTCGCTGCCCCTCCAACTGCGCGAGTTGTCAACTGTGGAGTCGTCGGCAAGTTCGAATTCAACTCCGACCATCGCCTAGTCCGGATGTGTCTTTCTCTGCCCGACAAGGTGAAGCACAAAAGATGCAGGGAGCGTAAGGATCTTGATCGACGCGCTTTTACTGCCAACGCTAATCTCCTAGCGTCAGTGCCCCTTGCTCGCCCCAACACTGCCGCCGATGCTTACCGTACCATTCGGGCATTCACTGAGACCGCGGCAACGAACTGTTGGAGAGTGCGCCGAACACCACCCTGGATCTCCTCTCATCAGCAACATCATGATCACGTACTTATCCACATGGAAGCTAAGTAATCAGAGAAAACAGCCTAGTTTGCTCGGCACTTTTCCTGATAGTGAAGGTTGAGAAAGTCCCCCTTCCCCAACCGCGATTCGACTAAGACATTCGTTTCCCTGTCTTCCCAATGTTTAATTTTCCTGTGATACTACCAGATACGGAATAAATATTGAATTGAAAGGAGTATCTGCCAATCGAAGTACAGCACCACTCCACAGCACATACATCCAGAGCCGAAAAGTCAGAGCGATCCTCAATGGTCTTATCGAACACCGAATCTCCGCTGAGAAAAGGGAGAAGAAGTGCGGAAAGAGAGGAGAATGTTGCGATATTTCGTGCGAATTAGCGAACAGCTTAATCGAGGCTTTTCTTTGATTATTCCCTTTACCCTTTCCCATCATGCTTTTGATCATCGTTCTTTTCATGACCGTGATAGTAGTATCTATCGGGTTGGTCCATAAGCAATGAGCGATTTGTTCACTTTCATATTCTCACCTCAAAGTGCATTCGTATACAAGTATCCGAAGCATGCTCATACACACCCTATGCGTCCTTGGTTGCTCTATTCAGCGCGCGTTACTATTCATCCGACTCATCATTATCACGAATTTAATGAAGCTCGAAAGTTGAAGAGTCGCGGCCTAGGTCTATCATTTCATTGGATCAGCATTCCACCAAGCAGCAAGATAAGTCCAAATCTTTGCCATAGGCACGTAGTACGTTGACTGGAGATACTAAAATTGGCAGTGTCTCAGGATGGCAGTAGCATATGCTCCAGAGGCGAATGTCTAATCGATAACCTTACTCATGTGAGTGCTCTGAAAATAAGATTGTGACTCGGTGAGCTCGTTTTAAAGGATCTGCAAAGCATAGTTGAACTGGAGTGAGAAGCTTCTGCCCCAATTGTGCTAATATATTACTCACACGAAGAAACCACTCTAATTTTCTGAGATTCAGAATTTTCAATGCAGCAGTATCGAATCGATCATCGAAATTCTTATCTTTTGTTCTATTTTTTATCTAATACAACTCAAACGGCCAAACTGTTGAGGTCATCTGCAACCCTGATCCTTACCCTAACCCAGAAAAAATCAGAGAAGGTTATATCGCTGGCTTGGTCGAAACACTTTGTTTGAAGAAGTACTACATTTTTTTGGAAAATTTCTCATCTTTTGATTTATTTAAAATTCTTCAATTCTGGTAAGGTGCGAATCGATTCAAACACGTGTGGATAGAGTTCAGGTCGGCTACTATGTGGTGCGTTTCGAGCAGGTCATGGGGATCGAAGATGAGAGAATTATTTCAAAATCAGTGTCGCTCATTACTTATGGACCAACCTAATACAAGAAATGACAGATGTCGCATGCCGTTCGAAACTCAACTCTTGATTTCCCGAGTGAATGGAAAAATGGTAAATCTGCGCAATATCAACGATAGCGGCATGGTTTAGCCGCTTTGAAGATGAAATCATCAGAAAATAAGTTAAAACTTCTTCCTCCCGCCACTTTCGTTCGCTCTGAAACGTGTGGAAAGAGATTAGTATCTACGGATTTTGAAGCTCCCTTTCTTTTCTTCTCCTCTCTCCTAAGATCCCCGGATAGATCTCAAAGGCGCAAGCCAGTCTCCGCTGCACTTTTTCTTGAGATTGCCGGAAGATCTAACAACGGTTCTAGCGGTTCCAACCTGGCTAGCACTTTCGAACTCAATCATTCCCTTCCTATTTCATCGATAATCTTAATGCAATTTATGCTTATCGCATGAAGGTTTCAGAGAAATGAAACTTCCGAACGGCTCGTACGCTGCGATCACGATAGGAGTTGGCCTTGTTTTGCTCTGCTATGTTACGGTAACTGCTCATTTGATAATTTAAATAAAATCGAATTTCGAAATTCAGATGTCCGACAGTTCATCAAAGGGCATTCTAGACAGCGAGGTAAATCATAGTTTTTGCAAAACCTCATTGAACAAATTTTTTCCAGCTCTTCACAGTTTCTTCCGTTGAGTTGCCTTTGCGAGTAAGTCTTTGAATTAGAAATCACGTAATCGATTCGAAAATTCAGCCAACAGTTGTGTATACTGCTGCTGACGCTATCCGTAGTCAAGTTAGTTTTAACGGCAATTTATCTATTTACCAAAATTCAGATATTCTCCACATCTACAATAGATGCAATGCCGAATCAAGTGAGCTTACTTTGCTGCTCAATCTGTTTTATTTTGCAGCGAAGTTTCTAATTGGTCATTCATTTTCAGACAATCCACGTGGTGCTGATGGTGGCAGAGAACAGCAAGCCAAAACGAGCTGGCATAGCGGTGAGTCAACTTTCTCACTCCTCTTTACAGCTACTTTGTAGTTCCCTCTGAACTCAACGGGTGCAGATACTGTTGTAGAGAAAACGTGTCAGTAAGAAGAGTGTTCTTTTCCAGCTCTGCGAACGAGTCGAGACCCTTCTCAAGTCGATGCTAACATTTTACGAGGGACCCCTGCATTTGCACATGCTTACGAACACGAGGTCAGATTTCCGGCACTTCTGCACTTTTTGGCCCAGCCATTCTCAATAGAGTATTCTATCCCTTCCCTTCTCATTCCCCGCTTCACTTCTCAAGCAGAGCCGTCATAGAGAGGGAGACCCTGGGCGAAAAAGCACCAAACTTCCTTCATGTTATGAGATCGAACTTGAACAAACTTGGCTTAATTGAGCATCAAAATCAAGTGCGTAGTTGTAGGTCAAGCGCTATCCTCTCCACGCTCTTCCGAACGTGGTCCCTGGCAAACGGTAACCGATTGCACGCGTTCGAACTACTCCACCATTTTCAAGTAGGAGCCATCCAATTTCAGTCCGCACATCATTCTACAACGTCGAGGAGGATC
This sequence comes from Pristionchus japonicus, assembly GCA_900490845.1. NCBI lineage: Eukaryota > Metazoa > Nematoda > Chromadorea > Rhabditida > Neodiplogasteridae > Pristionchus > Pristionchus japonicus. The sequence continues at coordinate 1,212,351 of LS511435.1, read as the reverse complement.
AGGACAGTCTCATATGGGTATACTTTTTATCCATTCATCAATTCAACCTTCGAGGGAAATGTTTCATCTCACGGTTAGGGGCGCATTAGTGAAACCATAAGAGATGCTTATCTCAGGGAGTGGTGGGGATCATTGCGAGTATGCGAGGGTGGAAGATCTAAACGGAAGATAGAGCTTCTTTGAAAGTCATCGGGGTCTTTAAGCTCCCTACTAAGCATGCAACATAAATTGCAGGTCAAATCGATACATGCTGTGAACGGATACGGTCAACTCAAGTACATGATCCATGATATTCTGCCGGATTGGGTTGAACAGGTTAGCGCTCAGATCATTTTTGCGCGATATTTTGCGATCCAGAAACCAAAATAATTTTAAAATTTCATGTCATTTTCATCGACACCGACATGCTTGTGCTGGAGGATATCCGCGTACTGCACTCGTACTTTGACGAGATGGTTTCGAGGGGTAAGCTCTTAGGATATACATGCTCGCTTTGAATTGCGCATTCACTACCTGCTGTTCTTCTCGAACCGTCGTGATTCAGGCGTAATGTTCGCCGCTGCTCCTGATCATTACAGAAGAAAGGATCTGGAAAAGACGCTGGGCAAGGTTAGCTTGATCGGATCATTGCAAAAGTTATGGCGCGGACCGGGAATCAATTTCCGCTTACCGAGCAGGAGTTCTACCACTTGAGCCTACTCGGCTATGACTAGAGTAAATCACTCAGAACATATCAGAGCTTGTTCGGAAAATCACTTTCACTTTCAGGGCGCAAGCCATCGCAGTGTGAACAGTGGACTGGTGCTGTACAATCTGCGAGCGATGAGAGCGGGTTAGTCTTTTCAATTTTAATTATTCATTTTCGAAAATGGAAAACACATTCAGGAAACTTCAGTGAGATATGGCGAGAAACGGGAGTGATGCTGATGAACAAGCTGGGCATACTGGCGTGCCCACAGGTTAGTTTTTCCTTCCGCAAGACCCCTTTGAAAGCTAAAGGCACCATCCATAGTGAACATTCTACTGAAACTTACTGTGATGCAAACGTCAAAATGATCAGGACCTCTTGGCCGCCGTCGCCATACAACGCCCGGACATCTACATGAAGCTGCCGTGTGTGTACAACTTTCAGTTGGGAAAGGTACCACTTTGTTCTCTTTACACGCCTTCATGGAGCTCCACTTTGTGACTCATCAATTGCAGTACACGCTGCCGTGGAACTGCCTCAAGAACGAGTCAGAGCTGTGGAAGGCAAAGGTATAATTTATTTCATAAACTTTAGCCTGAAAGAGCGTTCGAAAGATTATATCACGTCTGTCACGAAAGAATCGAGCTAGAATGGCAATTCTTGGGAATGGAGTGGAAATCGTGAAATGAGTTAGCACCGTTTTTGGGCACCTCTAAACATGTCCTACCAGCCCCCAAAGTCCCATAGTGCTGGGATCAATGCGGAGCTCCCAACACCCGGTCGATTATGTTGGCTTCTAACTTTGAACTCGAATATCTCGCTTCTGGTGCGTTTTCATGAAAAAATATCCTAAGTATGACCCCCGCTTAAATTCCAAGCTCTATCGATCAGAACAAACTAGAAGTCAAAAAAGTGCCCCTGAACAGCGCTACAGTTGGGGAGGCATAACTCAAAAGTGTAGGAAACGGCGCGGCTAATACTTTAATATGTTATGCATCTCTTCAAGCTCTATCGAATGAGTGACTAACGCAAAATTTGGAATAATGCGTTGATGTACATCACCCCCTCGAAAGATTCTTGATCATTTGAAGTTTTCTTATCGCAGTCATTTTGCACAGCGCGCCTCGGATTGCGTGGTGTGGAATGAAACATAAGAATGAAATCGAGAGAAAAAGGGGGAAGTGCAATATGTTTCATTCCATCCCGCGCAACTCGAGGCGCGCTGTGCGAAATGACTGGGTTAAAATGATTTCAAATGATCGTGATTTTTCAAGGGGGTGATGTACATCAACGCATTATTCCAAATTTTGCGTTAGCCACTCATTCGATAGAGCTTGAAGAGATGCATAACATATTAAAATATTAGCCGCGCCGTTTCCTACACTTTTGAGTTATGCCTCCCCAACTGTAGCGCTGTTCAGGGGCACTTTTTTGACTTCTATTTTGTTCTGATCGATAGAGCTTGGAAAATAAGCGGGGGTCATACTTAGGACATTTCTTCATGAAAACGCACCAGAAGCGAGATATTCGAGTTCAAAGTTAGAAATCAACATAATCGACCCGCTGTTGGGAGCTCCGCATTGATCCCAGCACCATGGGACTTTGGGGGCTGGTAGGGCATTCTTAGAGGTGCCCAAAAACGGTGCTAACTCATTTCACGATTTTCACTCCATTCCCATCCCTAGCTCGATTCTCTCCTGACAGGCGTGATATTTAGATCCCCCACTGGACCGGTCAGAAGAAGTTCAGTGATGATTCACTCTCGCACTCTGCCTACTTCACCCCACTCTATCGGTGCTTCCAGCACATGGATGCATACGAGTTCGAAGGGAACAATGAAGTGAGTGATTAGAAAAACAATAATTACAAAATTAACAACAATAACAATAACAACAACATCAACGTGGTGATTACAGGCAGTCAAGTACCGCACCCTAACGAATCTCCGGAATCTCAAGAGGAACGAGAGGAGTGACGACGTGACGTTGGCTATCTATGTAAACTTCCGAGAGGCGGTAGAAGTTATGCTAAGATGTGGGTTTATACAATATTCGAGTATGCGAGGACAATGAACTCTATGAGCGCGCGAAAAAGAGAAAAGGAGACGGAAGATCTAATTTCATTCATTGCAGTGAACGCAACCTGGAAAGGACCAATCTCGCTTGTGATTTGTGGCACCAGCTGGGATCGGGCGCAATTGTTGTGAGAATCAACTTTTTAGAAAAGAAATGCGATTATCATCGAGTCTGAGATTGTTGTATAGATTTGGAGATTGCGTGAAACTCATCCAAACGAATTGAATGTTTCAGGAATTTCTTCTTCGAGAATCGCATTCTGCACGATCAGTTCAGCGTTCACTTCGTTTACTCGAGGAATGAGGTAACTTCGTCCGCTAACGTTATTGCTAACCTGTACAGAGTCAAGATCGCGAAACGCAACAAATGAGATATGCAGACCTGTCCAATCGACTACTTGCGCCGACTTGCTATTGATACTTCACGAACGAACTCAGTTCTTCTCACTGATTCCATCACGTCAAGTAGAGCAAATCAAGGTTCTGTTTTTGAAATTGTATCATTCAAATCAATATTCATTCAGATTGGTTGAAGAACGTCGGCAGGAATGCCGATTCTCAATCGACAATCGTGTTCCGCGACCGAAAAGTCTGTTTAAAATGTACTGCCAGAGTTAGATTGTGAAAGGAGTTTTTCAGACATCCCAGTTCGTCGGTGCGCTACTCGACAAATCGAACGGTCAACTGATTGCAGCAGGAAAGTTGAGCACTGAGGATGCAATCAAGGCGTACAAGTGAGGGCATCCTTACATATCTCAGTTTGAAACTTTGATCGATACACTCCAAGAAGAGTTTCGACCAACCTCATTTACGAACTGCAGGTAGCAGTAGAAAAGTTTTATTTTCAGGCTGAAACACGACACACTCGAGGTCGACTCTGCCCCTAGGTCAACTCCCCATCACAAATTATCCGATTGGGAGATAAGTGTTCCATCAAGCAGCTACTGCCAATTCGAAATCGAACGAAGACGGACTAAATAACGAGCTAATTAGATGATTTATTAAACGTTAATTTATTGTTAGTTGCTGCTATAAAGATATAACTGTGATTGCACAAGCTGAATAAAGTGATCTGACTCATTTCTTGTCAAACAAGTTTCGAAACGAGATTATGACTAGTCCAGTGCAGCCGTTCAGCAACTGGGCATCTGAACAAACTCGAAAGATTGAAACAGAGTCACCGCTTCTGTATTCCTCTTCAACTCTCTGACTCTCCGAATTGGGCGTTCACTCTATCTCTCTTTGACAGTCGAGAAACATTGCTTCACTCAGCTGTGAATAGAGCGTAGGGATGATGAGGATGGTATAAAAGGAGTGCTCAGATCCAGCATAGATCATCCTTCAATCCACCATGAAGCTTCTGGTCATCCTTACTTTCTTCCTTCTCGCTTTCGTCGCAGCTCAGGATATGATTGACGAGCCGGAAGTTGTGGAGAAGAGAGCGTGAGTTAAATTTCATTGTTATAGATGATCTCTTAATTTTCATAATTAATGGAGCAATAAGCACATGAGTTTGTATCTCCTTTGTGTTCTTGTATGTTTTATGTGAACTAGATATTGACTGACTTCTAATTCGTGAAAAATTATAAGTCAGTCAGTATAATTTATTACTCTCAGTTGCAACCGCCGCTCGACCACAACGACTGCCGCACCAGCGGGAGGGGCGGCTGCTGGAAGAGGTTATCACTTTACTGGTTTGAAAAGCGTATCTGAGGATGCTTGTTGCGCACTTCCTAAATCATTCAATTTTCTTGTACGTACTACAATACAATGCCTTACTTCTTCGGAATGCACCACCAAACGCAGTTGATTGTGGAAACACATAAGGGCGTGGTCGAAGATACAAAGATAATTGATATTCTGCAGCCAGAGGAGCAGGAACGACAACTGTCTTCAGAAGAGGAGGAGGCAACAGATTCAACCGATTCGGATAACCGGATCCGTGAAACACTTCTATTCGAGCGATAAAGATTTCTGAGTCGAGTAGAGCGTGAGTGTGCTAGGAGAGAGAAACAATGTGATATCAACGCTTTATTATACAAAACGAACAAACGACTGCTCAAAAACAACAAAGCAGTAATGTGAATGTGTGAACATCATTTCGAAGAAGTCAACAAGACGAGGCTTCATAAACAAACAAAAAAATTAGCAAGATCATAAAGGCATAATCATAAACGCTTTAGGTGTCCTCTCAAAAAATACATTGCGCACTCATATAGGAATATACAGTGCGAATAAACAACGACAGAGGGAAGTCAGAAGTGGAATAAGGGGATTGGTATAGATGAAAATTATTTATGAAAACGGACTATCGGGGCAGCAGTCCCTTGAGATAAGGCAGTACACAACTGCATGGGAGAAATACGATTGGAAAGTGGATAAATTGTGGTAGAGAAAGAGGAGGGGCTGAATTGATGAGCAGAGAAAAACGAGAGCAAATTCGAGAAACAGCCGGCTACAATGGATCAATGGGGCAGCAGCAAACGTTTCCTACACAGCTTCAGTCGAGAGAGCAATGAAGCAATAACGACAAACAAACGTTTCCTGAACGAAATTACTGAGTTGGAGGCAATATGTGATAGGAGCCGATGATGTGAGAAGGGAGAAGAAGAAGAAGGAGAAGAGGAAGAGGCGAAGGAGAAGAGGAAGAGGCGCGCGAAACGCTAAGCGAAACTTAGCGAAAACGAAGTTCGGTCTGAAAATGATATTTCAATTCTGGGTTGCAAATTTTACTACCATTAAGAAGAACATTCCACCTCCCCTTCGCATGATAAGCTTATTGAAAAGTTGTGAGAATGGGTTCTAGAAGCGACAAGAGCTCACGATAGCGAGATGCAGGTTCTTGTCGCTGTGGTCGCCGCCCTCCTCTGCGTAGGAGGCCTGGAGCTGCGCGAGCTCGGCCTTGTGCTTCTGCTGAATGCGAAACATGCTTAGTCTCTCTCTCCATTCCCACACATGCTCCCCTTCTCTGTCTTTCTCTCTGCCTGTTCTGGTTTCTCGCAACCACTAAGCAACCATCAAAAGTGGACGTAGTTTCGGATAACCATTAGGCAACCATTACCCAACCACTAGGTAACCATAACCTCAACCACAAGGAGGAGCATTGCCTAGTGGTTGGAAGAAACCAGAGTGTCTGACCAACGTCTCTCTCTCTCTCTCTCTCTCTCTCTCTCCGTGAATCCCTGTATTGGCACCGTACCTGCATGTGCGCGATGAGCCCCTCTCTGGTCTTGGCCTGTAGACAAAGCCGCTTGCGGCCGGTGCAGAGCACGCAAGCACGGTGCATCACTGAAATCGAGTATTGTACGCTTTCTTCTTTGCAGTATACGCACAAGTAATCTCTAAACTGGAATTCTTGGTGGGGTAACGAAAGCCAATTAAAACAGAACTTGTCTTCTGCCATCTACATCTTGATCGTTGGAAGGTGGAAGCGGAGACCTTACTCACCTCCGGGTGCGCCCAGATTGACTGCGGCCCACTGCTCGCACGGCTCCGTCCTCTCGTGCTTGAGCTTGGCATTGCCGTAGTAGGCGTCCCAGTGGAACTGAAAGAGAGGATTACCTTGATTAAACCCCTATTCGAAATACTTACCAAAAGAGGGCGAGTTCTTCAAGGAAAATCTCACCTTGCGATAATGCGTTCGTGGATCTCCGTGGCTTCTCAGGGTGGGCGGGCAGCCGCGGGGGCATGTCAGCGGGAACGGCTTGTGGTTTGCCGCCTCCTTCTCGGTCTTCCTCCAGTACTCTGAAAACAGGAGAATTTGTTCCTTCACAGAACAATAGAGCAGCACTATGACTTTTCTGCACAGCTTCCTACAGAGTCTGTAGTACAGACCCAATAAACGCTGAACGTACCGACATCGAGGGCTGCGAGAGTCTCGGCGTCGAGAGCTACGGGGGCGGGAGCTGCCGCAGCCGCAGGCGGCGCAGCGTACGGAGCCAGAGCGTGCTGCAGGTTGGCCCCTGCAGCAGCGCCAGCTGCTGCCGGCGGCGCCGCAGCCACGGGCTGCAGCGCTTCCGCTGCTGCAGCCTCCCTGATGGCCTCGCCGAGCTCATCGACGCTCCGCTTGATCAGCTCGAGCTTGGCCATGAGCTCCGGCTTGCGGGCGACAACAGCGGCGAGTGGCTGCGTTGCGGCAGCAGCCGGCGGCTGCTCGCCGCTGCCGATCGCTGCAGCAAGCTGCTGCAGGGGCTGGCCGTCGAGGAAAGCGTCGAGCATCGCACCGTCGTCGAGAGGATCGCGTGCACGCGCTGGCTCGACCTGCAATCGAATGCTCTAAAAGCGCTCTCTGTCACTTTTGAGCAACCCTAGGCTGATTGGAATCTCAGTAGTGTTGCTCGCTCGTGAGTTATTCGTGAGCGCACTGAATCATCTTCTCAGTGAATCATCTTACATGCGGAGGTGGGCCGATCGTCTTGGCAGCTCCGGCGACTGCGATGGGCTTGGCGGTGACGATAGTGGCCTGCGATGTTTTCGAAAGTGAATGAAAGAGAAAATTCATGACCTAGCACTACTTGAACCCGCCACAGTCTCTTCGCCTCTCTCATTTGCCTGAAGGGAAGAATAGAGAAGACGATGGAAAGGTAAAGGTACTTCCCGTCTTCGAGACTGTGCTCGCGGGAAGACTAGTATCACATGATGAGATGACGAAAAGAAGAAACTCGCCTTGGTGCCCGTGCTCACTAGAGTGCGAAATACGGGTCACCGTCTTTTCATTTCACACGCTCTCTCGCCTTCCTGACCGGTGAGAGAGTGTGAGAAATGAAGAGAGTGCGGCCCGTATTTCGAACTCTAGTGCTCACCCCATCTCTGCGCTTCCCCGCAACCTCCTTCTTCATGGGAAGGCCTCCGTCATCTATCTCGCTTGCCTGAATTACATGGTGGCGTATAGGGAGAAAGAAAAGCGAGAGAGCACGCGTAAATCAGCACTGTCGTTTCTTAGATAGCAATTGTGCCAAAATGAATCATAACTGAGATCATCATCGTTGGTCCTTGCAACCGACTGATTGCATACTACTTCATGTAAAGTTTTTTTCGATTCAATTCAGCCACACTACAGAGATCGAGATGAGACATACCGCCTTCTTGATTCCGGGTCCTGCCGCGGTGAAAGCTGCCCGCTTCTGAAAAATACCATATTGTTAAGAGTCTCTGTTTTCTCAAACATTTATATCCTTTTTTTTCCTTTGTTCGCGAATTCTGGTCAAAATCCGTGCTAATAGACACCCTGGTAATGATTTCGAAAGCAGACCTTTCTGCCTCCCGCAATCGCGTCCTTGTCCTCCTCACCGTTCATATCGGACATGTCGCCTGCGAGTCTCTGAAATGTATCTGTCATCAATTGTCTCTCGCAATCAAATGGGGATCAACACTGAGCGTCGGAAATGAGAGAGCGATACAATGTGTTGACAGCGGGAACAGAGATTGATGTGGTTAGAGAAAGAAATAAAGGGCGGAGCGATCGATTGGACGCGAGGAGGGAGACTGATGTTTATGTGTGTGGTGTCAGTGAGAACAAGAGGGGACATCGAAACGGAAGACACTGTTCTTCGCGAAGGAAGCAGAAAGAAGCAAAATGTGACTCAGCATGAAAAGCGTCGGTCCATTGCGAAATACTAGGAAGGAGAAAGGGGGTGAAAGATGTTCTTCCGCTTTGTACTTAGACTGAGTGATCGAAGGAGAAGAAGGGAACGAGAGACAAAAGAGCTCAAGAGAGAGACAGAGAGAGAATGGGACTTTGATCTCGAGAAAGCCTCTTGTCCGTCGTGCGGTCAAGATTACGGTACTCGCTTTTATTTCATCGAATTGGTTAACACCATAGCAGGACAGATGTGAAGAGCGACAAGGGATCGTACCTTTCTCGAAGAGCTTTTACTCGAGGTTGCCCCGGTGGTAACGTCCTGAATTTGGAGAATTTTTCAATATGCATTGTTCAATTGTTGCTATATGAGACTCTATCTGAGAAGACTCACCTCGGGCCGTACAGTGAAACTCAGAAAAATCTGAAAAAATTCCCATAGGTGGACCTTATGATGTAGAACTCAAAAATCGACATTAGACTTCCGAATCACTTGAACCTAATTTACGGCTGCCTTCCCGGCTCTGACAGGGGGTGCATCCAAACTTTGAAATGAATGATCAAAACTTCCGGATGAGTGGTAAAACTACAAAATTGGGTTGTAAGAAGTGATTTTGCACAAATTTGCAGAAATCGTTTTGGCGGGAAAGTCAAGTTCTGAGGGTCATGGACCATAAAATTCAGCGCCCTGGAAAATTTTTCAATTATTTTGCGTTCGGGACTATGCTCATTCGATTCCTCGTGCAAAACTACCCTTATGTGTTTTTTAGGGGGAGGAATATCGTTCCCCAAGTTCTTCGTTTATAACGTCAAAGATAGAAAAACCACATTTTTCACCATTTTTCTTAATTTTTCGCTCTTTTCATCAGTGTTATTTCCCCAAAACATGATGCAAGTGACATTTAACGAACTTCTGCAGATAATCAGTATGATTGGTGCCGATTCCCAAAAATTTATTTTTTGGCTTAACCATGAACCCGGGGTCATGGTTGAGCCAAAAAATAAAGTTTTGGGAATCGGCACCAATCATACTGATTATCTGCAGAAGTTCGTAAAATGTTATTTGCATCATGTTTTGGGGAAATAACACTGATGAAAAGAGCGAAAAAGTAAGAAAAATGGTGAAAAATGTGATTTTTCTATCTTTGACGTTATAAACGAAGAACTTGGGGAACGATATTTCTCCCCATAAAAAACACATAAGGGTAGTTTTTCACGAGGAATCGAATGAGCATAGTCCCGAACGCAAAATAATTGAAAAATTTTCCAGGGCGCTGAATTTTATGGTCCATGACCCTCAGAACTTGACTTTCCCGCCAAAACGATTTCTGCAAATTTGTGTCAAATCACTTCTTACAACCCAATTTTGTAGTTTTACCACTCATCCGGAAGTTTTGATCATCCATTTCAAAGTTTGGATGCACCCCCTGTCAGAGCCGGGAAGGCAGCCGTAAATTAGGTTCAAGTGATACGGAAGTCTAATGTCGATTTTTGAGCTCAACATCATAAGGTCCACCTATGGGATTTTTTTCAGATTTTTCTGAGTTTCACTGTACGGGTCATAGGCAAGATTGCTCGATTCTCTCAGATAGTGTCTCATATATGGTGGAACAGTTCAAAGAATTATGACAGGAAACAGCGACACGAGATTGGGGACGTAAGAACGTGCCCGAAGGAGCAAGAAACTGGCCTGCCCTACAACAATATCCCTAGTCTGGTATCCCTAGTATGCAGCACTTCAGTATCCCTAGACCTCCCGCAAGAAACTTACCTCCCGCGGATTGAGGATGTACGAACCCGAAGGAGTAAGAAACAGACCTCGCGCATCTCCTCATCCGGCTCCTCCTCCTTGATGTACGGCGTGGCTGCCTCCTTCGGCTTCTGAAATGAGCTCTTATTTCTCTCATCTTCTTCTTGGAGTCGTTTCGAATCAAGGTGTAATCACTCTTGTACCAATGCTCGCTAACTCGAGTTGGTCGGAGAGTTTTTGCCAGTACATCGATCGGTTAAAACTGCACTATGTCTGATGAGAACCGTCGGATAAGAACCGACTGGTTGAGAACCTAATGAGGACGAGAGACGAGAGTTATGTATACAATAGACGGAATGTGCAAATGATTCTCATCCGACCTAGTACCGCTAAAACCTCCCCATCGATCGCTCACCTCTTTCCTGTCGAACGGGAAGCGCGCGAGCACGTCGATGTCGCCCTCGCGGTCGAGCGGCAGCCACTGCTGCTGCTGCTGCACGAACCCGGTCGACCGACTCGTGCGCGGCTCGTCCGCCTGCAGCAGAGTTTGAAATGTAACGCTCCCCGGGATTACCCGGGATAAGACGAATTCCCACTACATATTCATTCCCCAGTATCCCTAGTAACTCTCATTCGTTACTTCTACCGGGTCCGCTATGTATTATAAACTCTAGCCTGCAGCAGCATCTGGCGATACGCCAGGCGGTTCTGATGAGCGGGATCGTCGAGGCCGGGAGCCGCGTGCTGCTCCTGCAAGTGCTGGTACTTGTGCAGTTCACAAAAAAAAACTAATGATCGCGAGAGAATAGAGTTACGCACAAACGGAATATGCCAACGGTTCTCATCCAGTCGGTTCTCAATAGACGGTTCTCTTCCGACCTAGTACCATCCACCACTCGTCCCCTGTTTAGCGCAATATTTTTTTCCCGGGAACTTCGAAAGTGCTCATTTTAATCAGGGAAGACTCGAATATGTGCTATTGTTGTTGCGAATTAAGAAAGCATCTTTCTCAAAGTTTTCAGTCAACTACTCCAGAGAGAACGTAGGTCGGAAAATGCGGGAATTCAAATATGTGGAGGGGATCTTGACTGCATACCTGTTCGCAGTGTAGCTCTCGTTCACGAGGACTGGGGAAGCGAAGGCCACACACGGCACATGCATAGAGATGGGCAGTCTGGGACACCGGGGCAGACATCTCTCTGCAAACTGATTATCGCAGCTCTCGATAGTTCGTCTCGTGAACCGTCGAGATCGAAGGTTGCACGACCAAATATTGCTCATCAATATCGGATTTGATGGCACAAAGAATGTTCAGGCAAGATGATGAAAGGAACCGCCAAAAGCATTGTGAGTGGCTAATCTAGGACAAACGACTACGATCCGCCTTATACAATAGTTTACGTAATCGACCAATGTCATCACCCAGCCGTTTGTTTATGACAGAGCTGAAGAGAGGGGAGAACAGGTGGTAACAAGAAATGACTCTCCGCATGTGACGTGGTCTCTCGCTGGCTAAAGAGAGAAGGGGAGGAGGAGGAGGTGGGATATATGGTGTAATCTCTCTCTCGAGTAACATGAGAGGGAGGTGCCTTCGCTTATTCACATTATCACCCCAGTCGTGGGGTACTGTAGAATAAAACACAAAGATTGAGGCATACACTTGATTGAGTTCAGTGGAGCTACGAAATATATTAAGGCTCTACTAAAGGGAAAAAAGTAAGACCTCAGAGAGAGGGTACGATAAAGTAAATTTGATGTAGAAACTGAGGCGGAAATGTATACGGCCAATGAAAGCGTGAACGAGAGGGGATGGGGAGTAAGAACAGTTAGAGAGAGGGAGGCGGTCCTTACGAAATACTGCGATGGTAGGGAGGAGAAAGGGCAGAGGGGAAGAGAAGTTTCTCGTCCCTCTATCCAACGAATCGAGCAAAGTCCAGCGACGGAGAAATGTACTTTGGTCAACATCTAGGACATAACACGAGTATCCACCTCTCAATATTCAGAGTTCTGAGCCTGAAATATAGGTTCCCTGAATGCCAATCGCGCACGAAAATAATAAAGCTCCTTCTCAAACGAGACTGTGAAATAAGTGCACTTCTTCTCTCGGAAGAATGCTTGTTGCACTCATTTCGTGGATGAGATTGCATACGAATTTTCATCGTCGAACAACACTAAAAATTACAACGATTCAGCTTTTCCCGCCAGGCGATCAAGATTACGGTACTCGATTTATTCATGCTCGCTCACCCCTCTCACTCTCTCCCATCCTCTATTGAAATGGGAAGAAACAGTCAACAGAGGCGGAGGCTTTTGAAATGCTTTGATGATATTGTAAGAAGGAGAAGACAGTTCTCATTACTCTTTCCATAGAATTGTTTAGGCAAATGACAGTTTGAAGTAGAAGAGAGACAGTCGAGAAAGAATAATAGAGCGACTGGCGAAATGGGGGAACCACCGTATGTTCTTTCGGATTTTGCTGCCACATCTTCTCTTCTCCCTCATTCTCGACTAGAGCGCTATTATTTCTGCCCAACAACGTTGTAGGCACTTTATGAGCAATAAAACGGTAGGTGGAGCAGCAACACTTCCTTGCTTGCGGTTGGTTGTGATTCGACCAGCAGGGGAAGGGCGGCCGTGATTGTATGTTTGTATATCTATAAATTGAGATCAGACAGCCGATGCTGTTTACAACGCATCTCTCGCTTAGGGCAATGAGATAGACAATGGAACGAGCAGGATCTTTTCTGGCCGACCTAACGGGAAAAATAGTAGCAACAGACGGCCAGATGGCGAAGAATACGGTACTTGAAACTCAACACATCTATCTCTCCCCACTTCCTTCTCCTTTCACCATCTCATCTCTTCCTCCAGAATGGCTATTGAGCAATCTCTTTTCTCTGTCATCGACAGAATTATCGCACAAATGGCCTGTCTAGATAGTGAGGGGAATTGAGAGCGCGCGGAGAAATCTGAGGGGTGGAGTTAGGGCGATGGGAATTGAAGGAAGAGAGTAGAAGGAGAGACGTGTCCACGAAAAACAGATGAGTCAACGTGATCGGAAGAAGGAGGGGCTCTACAGTATGATGGTTGACAATTATAGAGGGGGAGGGGGCTAAACGATTCGTCATAAAAGTAATAGTGAGAAAAAATAATCTCCATCAATTGAATAGGACGATTATGGAAACTAATCGTTGCGGCGAGTACATTCCCATTCCACCCTTCTCATTCCCTGCCGCGCGGTCGCCTCTCGCTCCTCCAGCAGGAATGGTGTGTTCTCAGCTCGTATTCTTGATCTTTGAACTTTCGGCTCCGTAGTTTGATCTTTGATCCTTGATCTCTAATCTCTCTCAGACCGAGGAAGGACTCGTCGGACTGATCAGTGCGACGCTCGAGCAGACGGAGCGGGCGCTGGCCGAGGAGCGCGTCAAGGTTTGTAGTTTGATCTCTGATCTTTGTATTTTGTATCTCGATCTTTGAACTTTGGATCTGCTTGATCTTTGATGCCTGTACTTTATAGTCTGATCCCTGATTTTTGATTCTTGTACTTTGTAGTCTAACCACCCCTCTCAGGCTCGTGAATCAGAGTCAGCTCTGGCCGCCGCACGCACCGCCATCCACATGCTGGAGATGCAGCTGCTGCTCGCGAGGTACGGTAGTGGGAGGGTTACGGTAGGATAGTTTGCGGTTGGATACTGTAGAGTGTAAGAGTACGGTATTCGGGTACATATCGTAGCTATAATATTGATGCGGATTGAAGCTGCTGCTGGCGAGGTATACGGAAGTGGGTTGGGTTACGGTAGGGTTACGGTAGGGATACTGTAGTCGAGATTACTGTAAGGGATTATGGTGAATGGATTGGGATACTGTAAGGGGCACGGTAGGGATACTGTAAGGGAAAATACGGTATTCAATAAATCGATACTCAGGGCGGAGTCGGTGCAGTGGCGCGCCAGCTACGAGCGCGAGTGCGAGCGACACGCGTGGGACGAGGAGCGGTGAGAGTTGATCTTTGATCTTTGATCTCCAATCATCAACTGACTTATTCGCAGTCGCGAGCTGCAGCTCAGTCTCTCTGCAGCAGTTGCAGCGGACCACCATCGCCCGTCCACGAGGTGTGCCAGTCGCTGAAATACCACTGCAATACTGATGTTATTCCCGGCGATCAATAGCCGTCAAATATGGAGATTCCTTTCCAGCCACTCGGACGGTCGATTGCAGCGAGACGCCGGGGAGACGAGCGAGGAGGTGCACTCGGTGGGAATATTGATCGATTTCTCAAAACTTTCGTCTATATTTCACGTTCTTTCAGCAGGTCGAATCCGCCCAGTCAGAAGCACCGCAGGAGCCATCCCCGCCTACTCCTCCTCCGTCGGTAAGAAATCGATGCAATCGTCAGGATACGGTAGACGTGGCTACTGTAGGAGACAGAAGCACCGAATACGTTCTCAGACTGATCTCGACACCGTTTCGTCTAGCACCGCACCGCACAAGGAGCTGTCGCCGCTCACTCCGCTGCCCACAGTAAGCTATCATTTATCTGCTACTGTAGCTTGAACGGTTACTGTACTCCTGTGATTCCAGCCAGGATACGGTAATCGATCAAATCAGAAATACGGTACATTGCAGACCGATACGCCCTCCTCACTCCCGCACTTCCTGCGAACGCCCGATCTACCGCGCGCTGTGAGTGAGATTACGGTAGATTACAGTACCTTCTGGACTACGGTATCGATCAATCAATCAATTTCAGGAGCAGGTCGACGCGAACTCGATGAAGGTGTACTTCGAGCAGGAGCGATACCCGAATGTGAGATGAATTCGGAAGCCGAGATGTTTTGATGATTAGGAGTATCACAATACATCCAATAGAAAACGTCGGATCGTCAAACTTTGTACGATGATGCATAGCAGACGAATATGAATTTTCTCAGTTCCGCTTCAATCTGATCGGTCGGTTGATCGGCCCGAACGCTGAGACGATGCGCGCACTGGAGGAGACTACCGGCTGCGCGATCCAGGTCTTCTGCAAGAATTCCAAGGCGAGCAGTACATATTCTTCGTATAGCTATCACTACTTTGTTCATGTTTGCATCATCTTGTGAACCGACTAAGAAGGTCAACAATAGCACCCGCAAAATATCTTTCTTCTCAGAACAAGACCTTCTCCGATGCGCCGTACGTGCTCATCAAGGTAACTTAAATTTGAAGTTCCCGTTAAATTTCGGGAAAACTTCTGATCAATTTTGCATTGCAGCAGTCGAATCGGTCGTCCGGCTCGGGCAGACAGCGCGTTGAGGAGGCTACGAAGCGCGTCCAGAAGATTCTGACGCCGCCGGTCAGTGTCCGGTTTCCTGAATGCCACTCTCGATCTGGGTGTTAATATTTTATTAATTAATCAAATAATATTAATTCAGTTCGACGACCGGGACGAACTGTGGCTGCAGCAGCACGAGCAGCTGAGGAGAAGTGGCTGCGGGCAGGATGCGACGCCCAAGGCTGTTGGTGCGTTGAGTTACTGGGATCTGAACTAGAGTGCGGAAAGCAAGCCAGTTGCCCTCCTCATTTCACACACTCTCTCATCGGTTAGAGTGGCGAGAGAGACGAGGAGAGTCATCTCTTGCTTTCCGCACTCTAATCTGAACCCGTCAGAAACGCACCAAGTTGCCTCAACAAAGACGCGAGTT
Organism: Pristionchus japonicus; assembly: GCA_900490845.1. Taxonomy (NCBI): domain Eukaryota; kingdom Metazoa; phylum Nematoda; class Chromadorea; order Rhabditida; family Neodiplogasteridae; genus Pristionchus; species Pristionchus japonicus. Next base: position 1,196,577 of record LS511435.1, on the reverse strand, counting down.
CTATTCATTATGAGTTGTGAAAAAGTGATCGGAACACGGCTGAAATTGTCGCTCAGGTTCATCGCTTCCCGCTGTTGTCCCTTCTCCGGCCGTCAACCAGGCTACGATGATCACTTCCGGTCCGTTTCTTTGTGATCCTACATTCCTTGGGCCCATTGCGACGTTTCAACTGTTAAAACTTTGAACTTTGCAGGTCGTGAGCTGCGGCAAGTGCAGCAGACGCAGCAGCTGCAGAGTCCGAAGCTGCAGCCCGTGCAGCCATCGCAGCAGAAGCAGCAGCTGCTGAGTCCGAAGCTGCAGCCCGTGCAGCCATCGCAGCAGAAGCAGCAGCTGCTGAGTCCGAAGCTGCAGCCCGTGCAGCCATCGCAGCAGACGCAGCAGCTGCAGAGTCCGAAGCTGCAGCCCGTGCAGCCATCGCAGCAGACGCAGCAGCTGCAGAGTCCGAAGCTGCAGCCCGTGCAGCCATCGCAGCAGACGCAGCAGCTGCTGAGTCCGAAGCTGCAGCCCGTGCAGCCATCGCAG
>LS511435.1:1167871-1183965 GCA_900490845.1 Pristionchus japonicus | reverse complement strand
CCCCCCCCTGACGTTCATCCAATCAGAAGAGACCACGGAGAGGCTCCGCCCCTCGGGAGAAACATAAATGAGCTTCGATTGTGTCTTTTCAACACTCCAGCTTCCACATCATCAACAGTTCTTTGTCTATCAATCACATCTGAGGTAGTGAAGGCAATATTTGTCGGGATTTAGCAAATTTTCGTGTCTTGTGAAGACTGATAGGGTACATTCACAACTCGCTCTAACAGTTACCACATTGGTAAAGATGATACAACCCTGTAGCGAGTCCACTCCATGTAATAGAGGAAGTATTGTACGATTGAAGCGTTTGTCTTTGCTTATTGTTGTAATACAACTGACGGCCAGCCATGTTGATGATCGATGGTATTAAATCTCCCTCAAAAACATTCGCTCCTCCATGTTCTCTTCCCTCTGTATTTCTGTTGACTCCATAGTCAATTCGCGAGAAGAGCCAGATGTATACATGAGCGCAACAAGAACTTGAATCAGTTCAAAGATTGAAATTGCTCAAATGATCGTGTGATTTTCGAAGTCAAATGGTGATTTAATAATAATAATTTATCTACGCCCGAGGCGCGACGAGATCGAAAGTTACATTTGGAAGGGTGGAAATAGTAAAGGATGGAAATAGTAAAATTTAATTTGCTCAAATTTAATAGATTCACAAGAGAGATGTCGAAATTCGCGTGCGCAGACTGCCCGTTGCTCTTCTCAACTTCCCTCTTGAGGGATATTCACTGCAATCAGGTAACGACTATTTTCGAAAAAATTCTCTTCATTCTTAATTCAAAAAGAAGCGAAAAAATGGCTTCTGAAAGATTCCTTGAGTCGCCCTATACTATAGGGAGTGCGATGGGGGCGAGCGTAGCGAGCCCCAGCCCGCGGCAGGCGTCCCCGGAGGGCTTAGCTTCCGCAGGAAGCTAGTTATCACACTAAATACAATGCACTCAACGCAAGTTCCGGGAAGTTGACCATATGAATCCCCATGGTAGATTATCACAAAATCCACTTAAGTTGCTCTAAAATCTATGCCATTCTTGTTCTTTTATTTGAGTGTGAAGTTCGAGTGTGAACTGTGAAGAGCAAAATAAGAACACGGTGGAAACAGAGTGAGAACATTTCAGATGACTCATCGAGTTCCACTGCTTGAGGATGAAGATGCCATGCGACTTCGATCGGGCCGTCAGACGGGACCTCATTGGGAGAAAGAAGATGACAGTGGAGAGATCCTCACGTGGATCCCGCTCACTTTCAAAACGGTGAGTTCCTTATGTTTTTTTTTGGATAAGCTGAAAAACTACAAAACCAAATTTCAGAAACCAACAATGCCGGCTGTGCTCGAGGTCAAAGAAGAAGAAGAGGAAGAAGAAGTGGATGAGGATGAGAAGAAGGAATCGAAGAAGCAGGAAGTTGGGAGTTTAATCAAATCAAACCTCAAAACAACAGAGCATAGTGTTTTTTTTTCAGGAAATCACTCAAGCGCAGTCGGTTCTTCCATTCGGCAGACAGGTACGATCATTTACTGAATACAGGGTTGGGCTATGTTTGGGAAAGATTCGAAAAAACTTGTAACGTGCAGCTTTCAGTCGACGCGAGCTGCGGCTGCCGCAGCCGCAAGAAAGATCACGCTGCAGACGGTATGTAATGCTTTTGGAAAAAAACACAACTTCTCATTTCTCTCAGTGATCAAAGAAATGGGAGTACGAGGTATAGGTAGAGATGGACAAACTTTTGCACAACCCAGTACTTGCGAATCGCGATCATGGAAGTCATAACTTATTCCATTGCACCTCTTCTTGATCTTGACAAAATCCCAAAACGCGTACTGCAGTGGGTTCCAAGTAACGTCTTAAGGTGCACGAGACCACGTCTGTGGACGAAGAAGAGGCGATGAAGAGGAGAATTGAGGCAAGTTTATCTCATCCATCTTTTACACACACACACACACAAATCTTCTACACTTCAGCAACAACTCATTCTTGGTGGTAGCAAAAGAGACAGACGTATGATGGAAACGTCTGCGAGAGATCTTCCCAATGTAAATTTATTGAACTAGGCATTGCCGCATCTGTCTTTCCAAATGATGAACTCCAAGCGAAAACAGTAGATTTCAGGTCTCCGTGAACACGATTTCTCTGCCTACTGCGATCGGTAATGGCGTCGCCTCCCAGCCGGCTCCAGTGCTCGTTGGAAACCCTCTCCCTCCTGTTAGATCATTGCACAGATTATCTCTCAGTAGGTTTCAAGTCAGCATTAAAAATCGAAGAATACGAGAAGAGGATGGGGTGAATTGACGTGAAGGGATGTAGCAAAATGGAAATAGGGATAGAAACGTCGACTTTTTTTTAAGATCCAGCGTTGCACGAGGCACATTAGGATGCAACCCTGATTGATTCACGCATCGATTTCCAGACCGCGCCTCTCTCTCCTACCTTCATCTGGCCGTTCGCTCTGCCGCCTCTCCAAGAGGTCCTTGCCGCGCCTCTCGATGGCCAGCCTGCTGCTGCAGCAGCACCGCTCGCGGCCGTAGTGCAGCAGCTGCAGCCGCTGCCGCTGCCTGCTGCGAATCTGTCCGCAGTCTTTGCGTGCATCGACAAGGTGCAGAGCGATCTGGACGGGCTGAGAGGGCACCTCGTACCCGGGGCGCGGTCGGCCGACCTGCGTCAGGCACTGGCGGCAGCCGCAGCTGCCGCAGCTGCTCCCTTCACCGCCGCGGATGATGCTGAAGCCCTGGAGGAAAGGGATCGAGGTGCGTGGTGCGTGGTGCGTTACGCATTTTCTCTCTGAGAGGCTGCAGGCGTATTTCTTAATCCGTTTTGGGAGTTTCTGGTGCAAGCTAATTGGTTCTATTTCGGTGACATGTGGTTAGATCAGCGATTGCAAAATGATAATCATCCCAATGATGATCATGTTCCTGCTTTTAGAGTACTGGAAGATGTCAGCCACGAGAGCGGCACTGCTGAAGAAGACCTGTCCTCGCGGTTGCGATCCCAGACTGAAGAAGCACGGCGAGCCAAGGACGCACTTCAAGCAGGTCTGATGAGCGCAAAGCACGGTTCGAAAGGTTTCCGCCTCTCCATTTCGAAACTCTCCCGCTTCTCTTTCCTCACGAAAGCACTTTTGGCGGGGATGTCACATGAAGAACAACTCAATCTATAGTGTTCGATCAGCGTGGAAGTAAAATGCACTATCTAAATATGCCAGAAGTTTTTTTACAATCTTTGAGTCCAAACAGAGTGATTTCAGTTCCACTACGATCTCTACTTCTCCAACTCCAAACTTCAGTATGAGAGAGCGGATCCTCTGGACCAATGGGCGTGCGTGAACATGGGACAACCAGGAGGTAGTTGTTTGAGACTTTGGTTGGCGAGTGGTTATCCCAAACTCAGACCAACTTTTTGATTGGCAAGTGGTTGTAAGTATGCAAAGAGGGCGCTCCATGATCGCATCGCATGATGTTGAGTGGCCTAAATTTTTCGTGGCGTTTCTAGTCTAACGCGCAGTGTGTGATGGAGACATGATATTCTAGTAAGTCAACGGTCGTGTGTGCGCTGCCCGGACAAGCAGCGTGTGCGTCTCATCTACAAGACGCAAGTGGAGCTCGCAGCCCACATCAAGGTGAGTCAAACGTGTCATGCACTGCGCTCAATGGGGCCAACCGAGCCAATTCGATCGTCTTTGCAAACGATTCTGTATGCCTCATCTACTCTGATTCTTTTATTCATTCTCATGTGAACATGTGAAGAGTGAAACAGCTAGTTCTTCATCGTACTCATGTTTGGCCCATTGTTAGAATGGTTGAATTCAGAAAGAACACAAGCCCGTGTTCGCCAAGATGCAGACGAACTACGCAGAGGAGGGGGAGGGCAGAGCTCATCCCGATGCCAATCTCCACAACCTCATCGTGAGATGCTTTTTGATTTCTATTTCTTATCACCATCTTAGCATTCAAAATTTGCTTATACAGAGAACTTAATGGCGCAATCGACTAACCTAACTAACGCAACGTTTTTCAGATGAACCTTACCCTCTGATCTCGCTACTCTCATCGTCTCTTCACTCAGATGCTCCTGCTCCGTGTATTATCTCTGTTGTTCCGCTCAACAAACGTTTGTTCGTTGCTAGATAGTTTGTTTTCTATTGTTGTCTCGGCTGGATATGGGAAAGAAACGTTTCCAGATGAAGTATATATCCATTGTTTCTCGAATTTGCTCGTCGATTGCCCTTGCCTCGTTTTGCCCTTGCCATCCTTGTATTATTTACCACAGTGATTTTTTGCATTACTATGCTTTCCATCGCCCTATATTCGTATTACGATTTTGAATAAAAATCGATAAATCGATAATTCCCATTTATTGATTTTCTTATGACTGAGCTGGCTGATCGAGACTCTCCAAGAGGAGCAGAATGATACCAATATCGGGCAACTTTGATCAATTGTGAATAAAAATCGATAAATAGATAACTCCCGATTTATTGATTTTCTTATGACTGAGCTGGCTGATCGAGACTCTCCAAGAGGAGCAGAATGATACCAATATCGGGCAACTTTGATCAATTTTGAATAAAAATCGATAAATAGATAACTCCCGATTTATTGATTTTCTTATGACTGAGCTGGCTGATCGAGACTCTCCAAGAGGAGCAGAATGATACCAATATCGGGCAACTTTGATTAATTTTGCTAAAATCACATTTTATGATTTGTAGTTTGGAGTTTGGAGTTTGTAGTTGTAGTTTGTAGTCTGTTATTTGTAGTTTGAACTTTGCATTTTGTACTTTGTAGTTGAAGTTGAAATTGAATTGATGTTGTAGTTTGTAGTTAGTATTTTGGAATTTGTATTTTTTAGTTTGTAGTATGTAGTATCTTGTATATAGAATGTAGTTTGTAGTTTGTAGTTTGTAGTTTGTAGTTTGTAGTTTGTAGTTTGTAGTTTGTAGTTTGTAGTTTGTAGTTTATAGTTTGTAGTTTGTAGTTTGTAGTTTATAGTTTGTAGTTTGGAGTTTATAGTTTATAGTTTGGAGTTTGTAATTCTTATTTTATTTTGTTTGTAGTTTGCAGTTTGTAATGTCAAGTCCTAGGAGCGGCATTTGCATTGCAGGGGCATCGAACCATCCGTCTTTCCGCAGAGTTAGACCGCGCCTCTTACCCACTCGGCCATGGAGCGAGTGGGGTGAGCAGAGGGGAGAGTTGGCGCGAGCTGGGAAGAGGGGGAGTCGACGAGGGGGCGGAGCCTCCGTCCCCCCTCCGCCGCGGGTCTTTAACCCGGCGCATCTAGCACGCAGCCAGCCTACGAAGGGGGAATTTTCGGTTCACTGATATCCTCCAACTTTTTAATTATCTCTACCGCGCTCTCCGTCTTGCATTCTCTCTCATTTTCTCTCGTATTGCTCTCTCATTGTTACTTGCTCTCTCGCTCTCTCTCATCCGCGTTTCTCTCCTTTTTGGTGCTCTCTCGCGTTCTCTCACTCGCTCCTCTTGCGCGCTTTCTCTTTTCTTCCGTGCGCGCTTTCTGTTATCACGCTCGCTCGCTTTCTGTTGTATCGATTGCGCGCTTTCTGTTGTATCGATTGCGCGCTTTCTGTCGTGACGTTTGCGCGTTTTCTGTTGCAACGCTTGCGCGCTTCGTGATATCTATGCTTGCGCGCTTTCTGTTACAACCAATGACAGCGAGGGGCGGATCGTGTGCGCGCTCTCAACGCGACGCGTGCTCCGCGCGTTGCGGCTCGGACGGAGTATATAAAGGCCGATTCTCAGTGTTCTCTTCATTTCTATTCTTTCATTTTACCGCTCTCATCTTTCACTACTTGCTCTCAGCAATCTCATCTGTGTTCATCCTCCTCTTATTTTCTCTCTTCTCTTTCTCTCTGACCGTCGCGGTTTTTCTGCTCGTCTGCCGCTCTCTCATTGTCGCACGCTCTCTGTTTGAATGATCGATATGCCCTAGCGTTGCGTGTCGCGTTGCGGTTTCCTCTGCTCGTCTGCCGCTCTCTCATTATCGCACGCTCTCTGTTTCACTGATCGATATGTCCTAGCATTGCGTGTCGCGTTGCGGTTTCCTCTTCTCTTTTTCTTTCTTTTGAATATTTTTCTTTTTTCAATATTTGTTCTGCCTTTTTGAATATTTTTCTTTTCTAATATATTTTAAAATATTTAATATTAAATATTTTATTTTTTGTATTTTTCTTTTTAAATTTGACTCAAGTTATGATTCTACTTCTAATGTCAGTTTTATTTTGTAATATTTTTCATTAGCAATTACATTTTATTTTATCTTTTATTCTATGTCAGTAGATAATATTTTTTTGTATTTTCTCTATTTTGTAATATTTTTTATTTACAATTACATTTTACACGTTTTATTTTATCTTTTATTTTATTGTTTTCAATATTCTATTTTTTTTCTTTTTTTTCATTATGATAATATTTTTTGTATTTTTTCTTCCCTTCTATATTTCTTCTCAATTTTCATTTATTTTTCCTTTGTTTTTCTTTTAATTTTCCAATCCTTTTTTATTTCTGTTTTTTTCGTTTTTCTGTATTTTGTTGCTCGCATTCTCTTTTGCTTTATCATTTCCTTTATTTTTTTGTTTTTGTTTATTTACTTTATTTTTTATTTTTTTCTTCTGATTTATTTTCATTTTTCCTTGAACTTTTTATTTTCCTTTGTTTTCCTTTTTTCTCATTCCCTTGTTTTTCTTTTTCTCATTTGTTCTTTTTCTTTTCTTTTTTCATTTTTCTATATTTTCTTTTTTTCTTTTTCCAATATCTATATTTTGAAATTTGTATTTTATTTTTCATTATTTCGTTTTTCTCTTTCTTCACTATTTTGTTCCATACACGTTCCCTGTTAGCTCTACTTGAATGCTTTTCCTTTTCTTGATTGTGTCCTTTTTGTCTTTTTGTTTTGATTTCACGCTTTCGGGTTTGTTGCACCCCTCTTTTCTTCAGATTTTTTTCTGCTTTTGCATGTTGTGTGTGCGAAACTTATTTCGCATGCTGTATTACAGAGTCCATAATTGCATGAGAATGTAAACGCTGTGTTTTAAATCGAAATCGATTCTCTCCTCACCATGTGAGCAGAGAACGACTGCATGTGGGTGTTCTACCGAGATTAAATCGCCTGATTGTTCAACGAATATTTCTCGCAGCTGTAGATCTCTCATTTACTCCGTTTTCTCTCTCTTTCACACTTCTCTGTTTCTCGATTCGTCGTATGCCCTTTGCTCTTTCACGGTTAATTTTAAATGTTTGTAGAATTGCGCAAATTCGATCAGAACTTTCAGGAGCGATGCCGGACGAGCGTTTCTCTTGCGGTGGCTGCACCTCTTTCTTCCCGACCAAGTACCATCTGGAGGCTCATCGCAAAGAAGTGGGTAAAATACGATTTCTTTTCTCTCATTGATTAGGAGAGATAGGTACTTTAGGGTCCTACGTTTACTTCCTATGCTTTAATTCGATAACCTCTTCGACCTTGCAGCCCCATGCATTCATCGACAGACCGGGCTACTGCGCTGTGTGTCGCTGCGAGTGCGACAGCTTTTACGAGTTCTACGACCACTTCGCTTTGGTGAGTGTGCTGAGCAAGACTCAATTTCTCCCTCTCTACGGTTTCTATCCATTTTTTCAGGTCCATGAGCAGCAGAGGCAGCTCATTATCCTTCGAGCAGGACGATATGAAGAGACCCATAAGGTGCTTTCTCAATTCTATTCAACTGTTTCCATCTCAGTTCACTGCTTGGCATTCCGATGTGTTACGAACGGAATCCTTTTCAGACATCCGAGCCGCTCTTCTTCATCTTCTTCCTCAAGAGTGCCCTTGCTGACACCACGAACTACATGAGTGACGTAAGCACACGTTCCTTGTTTAGAGTTCGATAAACGAGTTGCCGTCTCTCCATTTCACACACTCTCTCGCCTCTTTGGTGAGAGAGCACGAAGAGAGGGCGTTCCGTTTATCGAATTCTTTCTCACACAAGTTAAATGCTTCAGAAGAACATTCTCGCCCTTCTCGACAGAGCCAAGAGGAACACCGACAATGGCGGAAACGAGAACGCAATTAGTCAAGAGACTGTCCCCGGTTCTCCCTCTGGTCCAGTGCTGCGTGAGAAGGTGGTCAGAACGGTAAGCGAATATTTCCAAAATTTAAAATTATTTTTCTTTTTAGAACAATGAGGAACCACCTGTTCAACCGAAGAGGCCCAAACTCGTGGATCGTGCCAGTGACGCTATTGTGGAGGCAGTGCACATCACTACGGTTAGTTCTGAAACACATCCCAGCAACTGACATGAGTAAGATACTGAGAAGCATTATAAATGGAATCGATTGCAGTCCTCCTCTTCCGACTTCGCTACTTCTTCTGCCGCTGTCGCCGATGCAGTCCTTCTCAAGGCCGACAACATCAGGCGTAGCATGCAGAGCGTGGACCGCGATCTCAAGGACATCGTTGGAGCGGTGGTAAGGGCATTCAATAACTGTTCTTATTGAGTTCAATCAGTAGGAAACATAAAAGTTTAGTCTCTCCCTAGCAGATTTTCGATCCCTTTTCTACCTGTAACCCTTTGTTCTAATTAGGCCTGCAGTTACTCGTAAAATGAGTCAAAAATATGATGTTCAGGCTCCGCAGAGCGCCGGCGGGGCAGCGGAGGCTGCAGCTACCGCTGCAGCTCCCGCGGACCTGCTGCAGGCGTTCCTGGCAGCGGGGATCGGTGCTGCCCCTGCAGCAGCTCCGGCTGCCGCACCTGCTGCAGCTGCACCTGCAGCAGCAGTTGTACCCGCAGTGATCATCCTTCGCGCAGGAGCTCCCCCGAGCAAGATTGAGAAGAGTAAGCGATACAAGATTGAACTTGAAGTCAGCTCCGCTCATTTCAGAGTTCTGGACAGGCAAGCTCCCGCAGAGAGAGTGCCCTCGCGCCTGCCCGCACGACCCCAACAGAACGGACAGTCCCCAGAATCGCAGAATCGAGTACATCGCGGTAAGTTTCTTTAGCCAAGCGGAAATTTTTGAATCTTTACCCGTTCTACCATAACGGGATTCACCGATCTACCACTAGTTACGAGCTGTATTCCATTGCAGCGTCACTACGACAAGTACTTCCCTCTCGTGCAGTCGACACGCAGAGACCCGGAGGACTTCCTGGCGAAGACTTACGGCAAGGCCAGAGAGGGTGAGAAATAGGATTGCGAATAAGAGACTACTCAGTAAGAATGTGAGTTCGATATCGGTATTTCGGTGCCTTTCTTCCTTTCCTCCCTCTCTTTCCTCTCGCGGATCCGCGAAACGAGAGGAAGAGAGGGGAAGAGAACGACGTAATACCGATACCGAGCTCGCATCACTAGTGAGCAATTTCGAAACAACATTGCGGATTTTCGACATTTGAATACACAAAAAAAATATATTTTTCAGGTCGTCGAGTCTGCATCTACTGCACGGGGGCTCTTCGTCTCAGGGAGAAGTACCGAGACAGATTCGAGCTCATCAGTCACGTCAAGGCGAGTGCCTTCGAGAATCACAAGTTTACTGATCTATTTATCTCACCTATCCTATCGACGGCTACGAAAGTTTGATAATTTTGAAGCATTCATTCGTTGAATATTTCAGGCTCGTCATCGCACCCTGTTCCTCTCACACCAGACGGAGTATGCTTACGAGGCGGACGGAAAACGTCACGAGAACGATACACTGCATGATGTCATGGTAAGTTGAGAGTGACCCTAACAATAATTGATTAACTATCTATTATTATAAACAGAGCTGTGCAAATATTTTACGGTCTCTCGTTTTGCAATGCTCTCTCGCCGGTCTGACAGAGCGAGAGAACATGGGAAAGTGAGAGACCGTAAAATTTTTGCACAGCCCTGATTATAAGCAATCAATAAGTTTAGACCCGCCCGCCTACACCACTGTAAGCTGCACGTCTGTTCCCTCTTTCCCTCTTAGTGTGTAGTGTTCCTTCCCCAAACTGTGCTATTCACTCCTTTCCCCGTATTTGCTATTGTTTGCTAATCTTTCCTACTTCCCCGCATGTTCTCGCCACCCTTCCCCTCCGCCTTGCCTTATTGTAACTAGAGTTCGGCATACAGATAATCGTCTCTTCACTTAACACACTCTCTCGTCCTTGTGACCGGTGAGAGAGTGTGTGAAATGAGGAGACGCTATCCTGTATTCGAACTGTAAATCCTCCCTGGTAGTGGATAGATATCTCTCCTCCGTTGTTCAAAAACCATCGATACTCACCCCTTCGAACTCCAAATCCAGTTACAACCCAAAACCTCTCGTGTGCGTGTGTGTGTTTTCCCTCTGCATTTTTTGGGATAACGATAAAGCATTTTCAGTTTGTTGACCACTATGAAGGAAGGAGTTTCACGTCTCCTCTGTACCTGTATTGTGCGTCATAACATTTTATTTATTTCATAATTAATTTTTCAATATTTCAGCCATTGAGATCGAGGGATGGAAGGTACAAGTCTCGTTTGCGGAGGTTGCTCCGCTGTCTTTTCTTCGTCTATGGATCGACAGAAGCATCGCAAAGAGGTTACTCAGACACATTCGCATCGAATAGGCACAGTGTGCGCTTAACATTGCTTATTAACAACGTAGTATAGTGCTAAATATTGTTAAGACCGAATAATTATTTGCTTATTAATGGTTCATTCTTCATGCAGTGTGTAGCGCTTCATGCGTTCTGACACGTGTCTACTGTCCGTGAGTGAAGTCAAAGTATCTGGTGAGAACGCTTCACAGCTTTTCAATGTTCGTTTGACATGTATTTTACGGCCCAGTTTGTATGCATTAGTCGATGTCAGCAATCGAAAATAGATCAATGCAGGTCCACCAAGACCTACTCAAGATTCCACCTGGAAGATGCGCGCTTTGCGGTGAGGGTCGCGTTGACTTCTTCGTATTCTTCGATCATCTATCGATGGTTAGAGCCTTAATCTACGTTCGAAGTAAGAGAGCAAATGAAAAGAATTGAAGAAAACAAAGTGTTTTGTCAGAACAAGCACAATCCCGAGTACAATCTCCTTCTGAACCACGCCAGTCAGCGTCTGGGAGAAGGGGATACTCACAAAGTATAATATACTTATTTCAAGGTCTTCCGAGTCATTTCGAGAACTCGAAAACGTGTATTCTTGCAGAAAATGGTGCCCTTCCTACGTGAATTGTTCCTTCCATTTGACGAGTCCAACATAATCTACAAGAATATTGTGAGAAACTTGATCAGTTGGCTATTTTCTGAATATTTATTCAATAAAAATAGCTAATACTTACAGGACAACCTACGTCGCATTCTGGACAAATCGATCGCTGAGGGACAGAGTGAGAAGAACCGACTTAATGAGGAGCAGGAGAAAGTGCTGGTCAGGATATCCGGCGAATGCGAATCAGGGCTATGATTATCTCAGGTTGGTCCAGAGAAGTCTGAAGCGATGAGGACTCGATCGGAGTTTGCTGAACTCGTGCAGGGACAGCTTGGATATGATACCATCTCCCGCAAACGCACCAGACTGTCGATTCAGATCGATGAAGAAAGACAAGAGGTGATTCAGACGTTGGATGAATCGAAGAACAATTGGCATTTGTTGAATTCCTCGGTAGAGTGTCTAACCAACGTCCTTCCACCAATCCCGCTATAGGTTATCAAATTTACAGTAGGAATGAAACATATCCATTCTTCCGGGGAACTCCACAAATGCCGAACAAATGGCCTTCTTTCAGGACGGCATTCCCGATGATCTCGCAACTGCCCCGAAGAAGTCGCGGGCACTCGATAAGTCGCATCTGAAGCGCGCCGTGTCGGCTCCGCCGCAGCTCCCATCGGTTTGTTTTTATTCTAAACGGAGTCATTTAAATTCTCTCTATGAATGCTAGCCCGTACAACCCCTATTTCCGGCAATTTCTTACAGACGAGGCCAATCTAAATTTCGAAATATTTTTTTCAGGCGCCGCTCAGATGCTCAATCTGCACCTGGACACCTTCCACGAGAAGACTAACACGCCGTCGGCACTACCGCGTGCCACAATATCACATTGCTCTAATGAACCGCTACCTGCAAGATCGTGAGGTAATTACGAGGAGTTGGTCTACATTCACTTCTATTACTATTCTTTCATTGAAGAATACCAGTTGTCGATAATGATAGTAATCTATATAAAATTGTTTATTGAGGGACCATCAGCATCTGCTGGGCTCTCTTCGCCCACCGCACTCCTGTCTGCAGGCGTCAAGCTGCTGTAACCCGCCAATCAACACGATTCGTAAATAAAAATACGTCTGAAATATCATCCGGTTTATTCTACTTTCGCAACCCAAAAACCTGAACCACGTTATCAATTCTTACTGCTGAAAATATTTATTGTTCATTTTAACGAGATCATTTTAGAGCCACGCCCCATTGGAACATTTAGAATATTTCCTATTGGAATTATTTCCACCATTTATAATCGCTGTAGCACAGAGTAGCTTCCTCTATCTCCCTCACTCAAAGTTGTCTGCATCCTTCCACACCATCACCATAACAGTTTTCTGTGCTGAGCTCAATTCTCACATAACAAAGCCCTTAATCCACCTCCAATTATAATTATCACCCTATGCGCATTACTTGTATCACTTTGATATTCATCTCCTCATAGTGAGCCCATTCATTTGTCAACTACTAGTAGTAGCTTGTAGGGTTGCAGGATCGGTTTCCGTAATACGGCGAAATCAAAGCCCCATTCCCCTCTCTCGCCGTAATACGATTTGAGAGAGCGCGCCCTCTTCCCTTTAGCCGTATTACGGCATCCTATTTGCATATCGCCTGTCTCTCGCCGTAATACGGCGTGAGAGGGATCAGGAAGGGTAGAGGAGCCGTAAATCCGAAACCGAAACCGAACCGGCAAGCCTACTAGCTTGTATCAGTCTCTGTTTTTTATACTTTTGAATTGCAAACATAAAAAGTATTACATTTATTATGAATCGTCTCGGAAACAGCAAACAATACACGACTTTTATGTCAATTCTATACAAGATCAGGGTACGGTGACTAATCGATAAGGGAAGGAAGAGGTAGGACAGTGCTTCTTCATCTGAGAAGAGACGTCTCGCAGTCCTCACAGTAGCCACACACCAACTGAAATCATCACAATCTTATTCACAATTGGGATTCACCCCTTGGAATACTGCAATATGCAGCGCCCAATGATATTTCTCAAAATAATGTTAGCACCTCTTCCACCCACTGCCTCCTCCTGTCGTCTACGCGTCGCAGACTGCTGTCGCCTCCGCTGTGATGGCAGCACCGACTGCGGCTTCGGACTCTGCTGCAGCTGCGGCTGCAGATGCTGCTGCTGCTGCACTGGCTGCAGCTGACGACCTGCAGATAATTGAATCTGGTTACTTTTTGATTAGGATAAGGCTTATTTTACGATAAGATCCGGGAAATCTGTAACTAGAATGCGAACCGGAAGTGGTCATCGTGGCCTGGTTGGTGGTGGGCTCACGTGCAATGAGAGCAGGGACGACAGCCGGCATCGATCGGGAACCTGAAGAGGTACAGTATCTAGTATCTTTCCTCTTTGGACCACTTCTCGTTCAGATAGTAACGCGAAGTGTAGTAGAACAGTTGTGAAACACAAAAAGTTTCTCACCAGCCGCCCTTGGCTGCGCCTCCAGCGTCCGCTTCAGCTGCTGCTGCTGCAGCCACAACTCGTCGCGACCGTCCGGCTGCAGATATCGATTGATCTCCAAGCCCCGCCCCCTCAAGCTCCGCCCCTCCTCCCTCCTCACCGGCGGCGTGAGCACCTTCTGCACGAGCGCCGTCGCGTTCACCAGCTTTGTCGCAGCGGCGGGCGACGGTCGACCCTCGAGCTGCAATGCAAAATTGACCAGTTTTCGAAAAGTGAAACATTTTGGCGGGAATTCAAATATCCGAATTGTATGCTACCTTGATGAGCACGTACGGCGGGCCGAAGAAGGCGTGCTGCAAATATTAGGTCCGAGTTTGAACAATTCGCTAGGGAGAAGGAAATACAGCAACATCACTTCTGGGGCAAATCCTCGCACCTTGGTTTCCAGGGAGAACACGGTGATGTTGCAGCCGGTCTTCGCCTGCAGTGACCGCAGCGTCGCACAGCCCGGTCCGAACAGCCGACCGACCAGATTGAAGTAGGACGGTAACTGCGATTTGCGTGCTTGCAGCAGACTGTGTCACTAGGACTACCGCACCGTATCTACCACAACTACCGTAACCTTCCTGCGGTACCTGCCGTACCACTACCGAATCCTTCCAACCGTACCTCACTCACCTTCGCATATCGCTCCTGCTCGATGTACACCTTCATCGACAACGGGCCGATCTGCTCCTGAATATCGATCAATCGATACCGTAATTCTAAGGGAAGTTGTTTTGGTAATGCAAATGGTACGGTATGCAATCGATTCTACCGTAACTAGAGTTACTACAGCAAATCCTCACAGCGCGTGGAAAGCCGGGTGCAATGTTGCTGCGATAAGAGGTGTTGGAAGAAGAAGGGGGCGAGGAGGGCGCAGGGGACGCAGACGAGCGGGATTCCTGAACTGGGCATGATTATCTGTTGGACACGTTACACTAACTCAAGACCTGATGTGTATTGTGCAAAAAAATATCATCATTCGTTTCGAAACTAATCAATTCCTCACGATATCAGGAGGAGTAGCAGGCAGGGCTTGCTCCTTGGGCGGCGATGCAGTAGTGGCGGGCGGGACGGGATCGGCCTGCAAAATCGATCTTACTATTTCCCGGCTACCGCAACCTGCAGAGGTCTTCTACCGTAACCACTCACGACGAGTGGAGAGCGATCGGCGGGCGGCGAGCACGGCTCCGGCGGCACCGCGGCTGCAGATGCTGCAGACTGGGAGGACACGACCAGCTGCTAGAAGCAGTTCTATGTTTTCTCTCGGAATACGAGATCTTTCACCAACTTCATGGAACAGCTGCTGTAATATTCAAAAGTCCAGGTAAAAATTACCGCAGTCCGCAGATCGCTCGCCTGCCGGTAGTCGCGCAGAGTGCGCTTGTCCGTGTGGCTGGAAAAATCGGGATTGATCGTGTTGTGTTTCGGTGTCGATTCCTCATTCACTCCCCTTTACCTCGTGAACGGGCGATGGTGTGCTGCGGCGGCCGCGTGCTGGAACTCTCGGCTGCAACGTGCAATCGATAAAGATCAAAGATCACTATAAAATCAAAGATTACGTTTCAAAAGACCAAAGATCAAAGATCAAAGATCACCACTCACCGCTCCCACGCGCGTCGCTCGCACTCCTGCTGGTAGCGAGCGCGCCACTGCGCCGACTCCGATCTGGGCGCTTATTGATTAGTTATGGGCTACGGTACTTTTCTACTACAGACCACATCCCTAATCGAGAACTGGCTTCATACAACCGAACAACGATACAGTAACCCTGCCTACCTGCAGTGTCCCTACCGTACCCTCAGCTACCGTACCTCGCCAGCAGCAGCTGGTACTCCAGCGCGTTGATGCGCGCGAGGGCGGTGGCGAGCACCGTTTCGGACTTGCGAGCCTAAAAGGGAGAGTACCAAGACCAAACCACAAAGTCCCAAGTTCAAAGATAAAACTACAAACCTTGACGCGCTCCTCGGCCAGCGCCCGTTCCGTCTTCTCGAGCGCCTCAGTGACCAGCCCAAAGACCGCCTCTGACGTCTGAAGAACGGGGTTAGAGTTCCATGATCAAAGATCAGACGTACACAAGACATACAGTACCGTTCAAAAGTTTGGCCCCAAAATTCAAATTGTCATAAGTTTCTTCAAAATTGAGATAGAGACTTCTGGTCGGGAGCAATCGATAGGCAATCTATAGGAGAATAAGGCAATATGGTGCATGAGCACATCTTCCTCTATACTCATTCGTGGCAAATTTTCTGCTGAGGTGTGGTCGTAAATATTTTATTGAACCTCGGAGGATTTAGCCCAGAGGCTCCGACATTCTGTGGTGGTAGTACAACCATTGATCTACACGATCCACATAATGGCCCTTTACGGGCATTTCGCAATAATGAATACAAATTATTTTCCGACACCTCACAAATCTTTTCAAAATTATGTAAGTT
>LS511435.1:1134921-1165444 GCA_900490845.1 Pristionchus japonicus | reverse complement strand
AACTTACATAATTTTGAAAAGATTTGTGAGGTGTCGGAAAATAATTTGTATTCATTATTGCGAAATGCCCGTAAAGGGCCATTATGTGGATCGTGTAGATCAATGGTTGTACTACCACCACAGAATGTCGGAGCCTCTGGGCTAAATCCTCCGAGGTTCAATAAAATATTTACGACCACACCTCAGCAGAAAATTTGCCGCGAATGAGTATAGAAGAAGATGTACTCATGCACCTCATTGCCTTATTCTCCTATAGATTGCCTATCGATTGCTCCCGACCAGAAGTCTCTATCTCAATTTTGAAGAAACTTATGACGATTTGAATTTTGGGGCCAAACTTTTGAACGGTACTGTAGATGTTATTGCGATGGTTGAAGGTCGATAATAAAAAATATGATCTTTGGTCTTTCCTGAACCTTCCATAACAAGAAGATAGAGCTCACCATGGCGAGCCGAGCGAGAGGCGACCGCGCGGCAGGGAGCGAGAGGAGTTGAATGGGAATGGACACGTCATTTTATCCCTTGTTCAATTCCATTCAAATATTGATTCAAAGATTCTAAACTATTTTTGTTAGCTCGCTGCGTTTGATCTCTATCAGCAGCATGGCACTCAAATTTGAGCTGCGCTCTCTACTTTCTTCGTCCCAAATCAGGTCAGCGGCCACACTTGCAAGCCGCGTATTCAGCCAATCAGTGTGACCGAGGGGGATCGAGTTTGCTAGGTGGTGTTGTGGTGTCATTCGCTGCCTTGATTGCCCAAATCTCTCATCGGTGAGAACAAACGGAACAGTGTGTATGGGTGAGAGGTGCAGCTTGCGATGATCACTCAAGGCCGGGGTCACACCAGCGCGAGAGAATTTCGGGGTGATTGTCTCTCTACTTCGCGCACCCTATAGGAGGTTAGAGCGACGAGAAAGCAGTGTGCAATCAGCATATCAATTTGAGCAACGAAGAGCGAGTTTGAACCGGTCAAATTCGGCGGTATAAAAGCGCGATTCGGCTGAATTTCTCAACATCTTCTGCGCCAAACAATGAAGCTCTTCTCCCTGCTCGCCCTCTTCGCCATTCTGGCCGTCGCTCTGTCCTTCGAAGCACCTGTAAGTGTCTTCATACGAATTCGCGTCATATCGCCCGCTTGATAAGCAAAGAAAACATTATTTTCAATAAATCATGCGACTTCTCAGTAAGTTAAAGTTCCCCTCCACACCTAAAATTACCCCCACTTTTTACTTGATTTTATGAAACAATGTAGCGTCAATTGCATGTAAACGATGAAATTGAACCTTAAAATTCAAAATCTGGCTCGTGGCGATTTTCTAAACACAAGGGCTTGACGCAAGGGACACGTTACTCCTACGCGGATCTCGATAACTACGGTAGATTAGGTTGATCGATCTCGATTTGCATGGAGAGAAGGGGGTAGATCAGACTAGACACGCGCTCTGCCTCTCTAGCCTCTCTCTCTTCTCTACGCTCTCTCGGTCTGGGAAATCGATTCCCTTGTTGACCCAGACCGATCGACAGACGAGGGGTCATCGATCTACCTTCCTCCTCTAATTGCGCGCGTATTTGAAAAGTTTGCAGGTGTGGAGGGGATCTTTAAGTTTGCACTGAATTCGTGTTATGCTGTTTGTTTTACAGCTTCTAAGTAGAAATAGATTAGCTCCTTTCACGCCCCAAATATGAGTACATGCTGAAAATTGCCTGCAAAATGTTTGATTCTAGGGAAATTTTCTGGCAATAAGACAATATTTCAGCGCCTCAAGCGTCAAGGGGAAAACTACAAGAACATCGGAAAGTAATCCAAGATACTTTTCTCTCTCTCTCTCTCTGCTCAGCCGTGTCGAATGCGTTTATACGTGATCAATAAATACCTCTTCTCCACAATATATTGTTCTAAATCTAACACACTTTTGCTAGGATTACTATTTCACTAAACGGACCAGTTCGGAAATACATGATAAATAAAGGGTTGAGTGGTCGTTAGCAGATCAAAGAATGCGGTTCTTTCTTTCCTCGAAATCGTTTGTTTTTTTCATTCAGAATGGCGTAGAAAAGACCACTAATTCAATTTTCTTCCATTCAGCGGAATACTCCATCTCTCACTTATTTGTCTTCCTCTCTGAAGCTCTTTATAGATAGGTAACGAATCCATTGGCGATGGACAATTGATGGTTCTTGTCGTTCTTCTTTATGTACTGCTCACGAGATTATTAACAACTTTATCGAACTCCATTTCGAGCACATTTCAATCCGCTCTATCTCAATTAGAAGTGTATGGGAAACGTAGTCAACAATTTGAGAATAGAGTAAGAGGATGGCTGGGATGGACGTAGGAGAACGATAAGTAACGAAATCCAATCACATACGGAATTGGATTTCTTCACTGATTCTGCAATCAATGTTAATGGGATAGGAGTATGGAGGAATGGATGAGAACGGGAAAGGAGAATAGAATCAATAGACAGAAACATTTGGGGACTGTAAGTCCGGGAGACAGTAAGCCATATTGCGAAACGAATTAGAGATTAACTGGGATGGGATGAGAATAGCAAAGGAGAATAGAATCAATCGACAGCAACATTTGGGGACTGTAAGTCCGGGAGACAGTAAGCCATATTGGGAAATGAATTAGAGATTAACTGAGATGGGATGAGAATGGTAAAGGAGAATGGAATCAATCGACAGTAACATTTGGGGACTGTAAGTCCGGGAGACAGTAAGCCATATTGGGAAACGAATTAGAGATTAACTGGGATGGGATGAGAATAGCAAAGGAGAATAGAATCAATCAACAGTAACATTTGGGGACTGTAAGTCCGGGAGACAGTAAGCCATATTGGGAAACGAATTAGAGATTAACTGGGATGGGATGAGAATAGCAAAGGAGAATAGAATCAATCGACAGTAACATTTGGGGACTGTAAGTCCGGGAGACAGTAAGCCATATTGGGAAACGAATTAGAGATTAACTGAGATGGAATGAGAATGGTAAAGGAGAATGGAATCAATCGACAGTAACATTTGGGGACTGTAAGTCCGGGAGACAGTAAGCCATATTGTGAAACGAATTAGAGATTAACTGGGATGGGATGAGAATGGTAAAGGAGAATGGAATCAATCGACAAAAACATTTGGGAACTGTAAGAGAGAGTACAACCAGTGAAAACGAGCATGTTGAGAGTGGGGAACTTGGGAAGAGATTGGTTGATATCTAGGCAGCGGGACGAACATTGCGAAGGACAATCTCCACCGTTTTCTTGACCATGGAGTAGAGGCCCATCTCCAGGGCAAAGGCGGCGCATGCGGAGATGAATACGCCCAAGACGATGTAGAGCGGATATCTGAAGCATGTGCATGTTTGATCCATGGTCTCCTCCCCCTCTCTTCTCCCCCGGAGATAATGTTGGAAGACTAGAGTCTCGGGGGCAAGCGATCTCTACTTTCAAAACATTTGTGAGCAAGCCTAAGAGTGCCTACTGTTGAGCAATTAGCATACCGAAGTTGGCCGAGACTGACGGGTCGTACGGCTGCCTTGGCGGCTGCAGCGGCTGCACGGTCGCGCTTGGCCTGGATGGGCTCTCTGCGCGATTCGTAGAGAGCGCGCTGAAATACGACTTCATAGTATCTTGGCCTAAACTGCATGAGCACTCACATTGTCCGTATTGTAGACGGACATGAGGCGATAGTTGACGGCGTCAATGAACTTGCGAGCTTCCGACTTCTTGGAGAACACATAATAGGTGTAGTCACCCTCGTGTAGGCTGCGATCCAGCCAAGGAATCTTGGTGCTGCGCGGCGCCGGCACTCTGCAAACAATAGACTGGGAATAGTTGCTTGCTAACATGTCTTCGCTAATGGCAGACTTGGCTGTAATAAGGCGAAGAAAAGTCGCTCACTCTGTCAGATGGCAGTCGGGATTCTTCTTGAGGAAGTTGGCCACGTGAAGTTCCATTATCAGTCCGACGCGAGATCGATCCTTGCATAATGAAGCGAGCAAAGCATCGGGCGAGTCCTCTTCCTCCGGCTGACGATCCTCACTTCCCAGAATGATGTATGACTGAAATTGGCCCTTGTTTACTAGGTCGAAAGCATCAAAGAATATCGAATGTCCTGAACGCAACTTTCAAGATGGTACTTACTTCATTCCGTCTCAAGTGCACATCCTCTTTCCACACCGCCAACGTCATCGACTGTGAGTGGAACTGACGGATCATCTCCGGGTAAGTCCTGAACATGCAGATATTGAGCAACGCTTAGAAGGGATCATATCCGTAATGGGAGCGTTACGCACAGGCGATATCCGTCAGTGTCGATGGAGTTACCACTGAAGATCGCCGAGTGGAATAGAACGAAGAGAGTGATCGAGGCCGCAAACATCATCTTGATAGGCAGAACTATCCATTCCAGGCAGTCCTGAAAGCATGTTGAGATCAATGATATGAAAATCCTATTCGGAGAAATTGAAATGTGGCTATCAACTATTTCTGTTTTTGTCGGAAATAATATGTAAGAGGAAACCGATAGTGAAGAACAAAATACTCACCTTGTTGGCTTTTGTAGTGCACAACATTTTCGTCAAGAGTCCGACCAGAATCTCGCTCACGAGGGCCGAAACGACCACCAACAGCAGCGTTGGATAATCGTATCCCGTGAAGCGAATCAACGAAGCGACAGGATCTATTTCTCCCGTCATAGTAACAAACATCATCTGCAAAGTTATTGAAGAGCTTCACGCTATCCGTACCTGTGCGATGTTTAAACATGTTAGAGAACTAACGCGATTCTGACTGGCCATGGTGCTCGGCGTGAACAGACTCACTCGCACCCATTGCTGTTGAGTTCCTTCGAGCAGAGTAAGAACACTTCCATCTTCCACCAACTGTCCCAGAGCATCAACTTCTCAAAATAAATGGATAATTGAGCGAAATATGCGAACTCCCTGCACTCATCTGCAATTGTCTCGTGCATCAATCGAAAAAGCGCTCACCATCGTCCGTGTACTTCCTGATGTCCATGATAGGACACTGCATCTCCTTCCCAACGCTTTGGTACATGTCGACCCACTGTCCCTTCACCGTTCCGCCGTCTTCTACCAATAACGGTGGCATTGTCGCCATGTATCCCAAGTTCAGACGATTATTTGCACAAGCTTCCATCTGCAATGAAGTGAGATCAGGGAGGAAATTGAATGATGACTGCTGAGTTCGTGCCTACTGGTACGGTAGCCAAAGTGGATTCGCAACTCACCAGATACAGTGATGAGTTGGAAGAGATGGAATGAATTGCTCAGTGAGAATTTCCGCCCGACAGCTCAAGGCCCCGCCCCGCTTCCTCTCGGCGGTTCTACACGCCGTCCAACTCTTCAACCTATCGTACACGCTCTTTCCCTATCTCGTTGAGCTCTCACACTCTGCCTCTAGCCTTCCCTGTGGAAAGGGGAGGGTGAATTAACTAGCCCGAAAGAATCAAAAATGAAACATCGTTGAGCCTCCACCGATCACTTGAATGCAAGTGTACCGAAGAACATGATGGCATCGATAAATCAGCTGATATTGATTTTCAAAATATTTCAAAGTATTCATCTATGGAGTCAAAATAATTGACAATAAAACATACCTTTCACAGAGACTGAAACTGCCACATCATCATTTGTTGTTGTGAGCAGAAGGTGAATCTGAATTATTCAAATTTTCGGTGATCTAATAATTTTGCCCCGGAAATTGGTAGAGATTTTTGATCTGCATCAGTTTCGAGTATTTTGACTAACCGCCCCGTTATGATCACAAGTGCAAAAGACTTTATTTGAATCAGTGAATAGTAATGGCACAGTGTGTATCTCACTCAAGGTATCTTTTGGATCAGACTAAGAATTTTTGAAATCATCAAATTAAGGCGGGAGACAGAAGGGTAATTCATATTCTGATTTGCCAATTTTTCTTCATTTTTTTCTGTTTGTGTCTGGGTCATTCCATGTAACCGGCCTATGATGGTGTTGATGAGCTGCTGGAATCGTTTGAAACACAGCTCGAATCCCAATCTTTTTGTGACAAGAAGATAGAATATTCCGTATTTCTCTGATCGAGCGTTTCTGATTTCATTCGCTCAAAGTCGTCCCACCTCCTTCCCTTGTGATGAAAAAGAAAACAATCAGGAAATGATACCGAACAACCATTTTTTCGTCTCTCTTTCCGCTCTCGTATTCTCTATCCTTGTGCCTGATGTCATACACGTTGCTGAGGTTATCGATTTCTGAGTGTCAGACTGTTGACTCCTAGTTTCCTTCTCCAAAGTCAAGATCAAACCGCCATGCCTCTCCTCCAACAAAAAATTGTTATTCTCCGGGCCGGCATGACTGACTCGTCATTGCCAATATTAAATTTCCCTGGCATTTCCTCCCCTCTTGACTCCGAGGTAAGAGAATCCACCTTCTAGTTTGTGGCTGGCCTATTCGCTGCACGAAAGAGGGGAACCGTGTCTCACAACCCTTCACTCGTGAACATACGCGTGAACCTCGATTTGCAAGTGCTGTAAACACATACGTGATTGTTGAGAATCTTCGCACTGTTGAGTAGTCCTCATGGAAGTTGAATGATGGATGTGGAAGAGAGACATCTTTTCTAGTGGTATTGCGCTCCGGCCAAAGCTCTCAACCTGAAAATAATCATGAACGGGACGGCTATTAAAGTTGTGATGAATTTCGTTGCATTATTCTTCGTTAGAAGAAACATTTACACAGCGTTCTGATCACTGTTCAAATTTCCAGCCAAGGGTGTACAACTTGATTTGATTTTTGATTCATTCCGGGAAGGCCTTGACACGAAACGAAACAACAAAATAAGTTTCGGTATTTGAGATATTTCTGAAACTTATCGATACCTATCGAGCGTCCAATCAGTGAGAGGTTGTAGCTCCACGAGTTACATTCCTTGTTAGTCGTCGCGAGCGGTTCCCTCCCCATTTCTCTCTGATGGGAAGTGGTTTCCCCTAATACTCCTCGTCTCTGTCAACGGCTAATCAAGAGGAATCCCCATCCAAGCCGGAGTGGTCACCGTGTGATGGGTATGACCTAATAAGATGTTTGGTCCCTCGGATTGTGGGTTCAATGATTCTCGCTCAAAGATAGATCATTCAACCCTGGTGGACTCAAGCTCAAAGAAGAATCTAGAAGATCGGAGCCTTTTCTCCAGCCATATATTGGGTCTGCGACAAGGAAAGATGACCGATCCGCCACTCGGAACCTAGCCGAATTAATATCAAATGAGAAGATCCAGACCCCTTCCTGATACCCATGTTGATCTGCGCCTCAAAAGCGACACAGATAAATTTATTCATTCATCGAGCGTCTCCCGTTCGCTCGGTTTTAAAAATAAAAAAATCAGGATGAGTTTCAGAAACAATTTATTTTTGTGAGCTTACAGTTTTGTTACGGAAAGGTCACCATTTCAGCTGTGCGAAAAGAATGCTGTGTTTGGAGAACACTTGTGTTTTTGTCAACTTTAACGAAAGATCATCTAGAATTCCGAGCATAGTGAAAGATGGAAGAGAGGTCATTCAAATGCGTTTGATCCGCCATCTCGTTGTCTTTTTCTGTTTTTCTCCCCTCAAAATTTATCATTTTCTATTCTCACAGCGCTCTACTCTGACAGACAAGGGACAACTCTTCAAGTAATAGAACTGCAAAAGTTTGAAAAGTTTGTGAAACTCGACCTAGAGAACCGCGCGAATGGTGGAATAGCAATGTGTTTCAGAAACAACACAAATTTAGCTATAAATTTTGCTGTGTGATTTCGTGTGAATACCTTAGCGGAAAAATTCAAAAGATTATTGTGTTGTTCTTAAATTTTTTCTCTTTCTTCCATCTCTCTGGTCTTGAGAATATTCTCCTTTCTGGAGAGGAAATGAGAGGCAAATAGGAAGAGATGTGGATGTGAGGAGTCATTGTTTGCCCGCAACACTCGTGCGCAGTTACTTCTCTCTGTGAAATTAGGGGAGGAAAAGAAAGAAAATGAAGTACCTCTTTTCACTTGATTCCGGGGGTTTCCATTCACTGAGGGAATCAACATGAATCTATATGATCTCCTAGTTTTCGATTGCTCTTCAGGTCTAATACCTTTTCCGATACAATCAACAAAAGAATCACCATCAACTTACGTTAAGACATTTGCGCTTCTTGAATAGAAAGCACATCGATTCATGAGGTAAGTATCTCGGAATGTGTGGAAGTACTGTGAAGCGTTCGGTTATCTGAAATTTATTAAATTGGTCACCTTAGGCTGAAAATATCGTTGGCTACCAACACTCAACAGCTCATTTAGATAAGAGGGATCTGATTTTGGTAGGAATGAATATTCTGTGAACAAAGCTTGGGCCAGTTATCCAAGGCTGAATCCGTAAAACATACAAGAATATTTAATGTTGATTCTGGAAATATCTACTTGATTTATTCCAGACAAAAAAGTAGAAATTTGGAAGGTATTGAAAGCGAAACTACTCGCCTCTCAACATTCTTTTTTTTCTGATTGGAATGAAGGCTCGAAACATACCGCTCGTTGGCGCCGAAGTTACTTCGCTGACAGATCTATACATATTCCACCGCCCTAAAACTTAACTAATCCTCGTATCTTGGACTGTGCAAGAGAAATGAAATTAAAATTCTATACAAATGCACATCGATGTTATACACAACATGTTTATCGTTCTTTTGAGTCGCAATACACTTTGAATTCGTTCATTACGGATTTCATGCTCCCATTAGCAGATCGAAGGATCGATAATGATGAATTTCTTGGCGCAGTGCAATTACTGAAAACACGGAGGTGAATCGACGGTATTGACTCAATAATCTCGCGCTCCTACACTTTCCCGGACAATTGTGAGAAAATGAAATGAGTTGATTCCCTTAATAAAATGGTTTCCCGCTGGGTTGGTGGTCGGGTACGGAGGTGGTTATGGGTATATTTTGAGTTGTCCGGGAAATTGCAGGAGTGCCAAATTATCTCACCTTACGACAAACTGTACAGTCAATACAGTGAAGTGGCGAGAAAACTGCCATCGGTGAACTTCTTCAAGGAAGGAACAAGAGGGAAAGGACAAAAACCACGTCTTCCATCAATATCGGTTCCGCAGCAATACTAAGACAGCTCAAGGCAACGTCTTTCGCGGATAACTGACTACTCAACCACTTCCTAATTGTAGCCGACCAATGATCAACCCCCTCAGGAGACCTCCCCTGCCAGTAAATGGATACTCCCCGGGGGGTGGGCTCACTCTCCTCATTCTGCACACTATCTCGCCTCTCCGGCTAGTGAGAGAAGCCAGACCTACCTGGGGGTGGGCTCTGCTAGCCCCATAGGTGAGAGAGAGGCCTTGTCCTCGCTTCTTCGCTGTTCACAAACACTAGGTATGCAGAAACTATTGAATATGTGCTCTTTATGCAATCAATCGTATTTGATCATCCCCTGTTACTGTCAGGTCCTCCTCTGAAGGTGTAATTTGTTCCGGTTGCTCTGCCTGCAGAATGAATGTTACTCAGTTTCCAGAACTGTTTTCGAGTAGTTCTCTACACGACACACGATCATTTGAGTGTAAGGGAGATGGGGCGTTTAGGAACTTCACAACAAAACAGTTTCCAAATGTTCTGAAACATTTCGCAAAACCGCGAGTTCCTAACCAACGCAAGTGAAATCTAAACGAAACCCCACCTCGGCGAGCACCAGCTCTTCCGGCAGGAGCGACTGTCGTAGTGGTCGTGCCACGGTTGCAGCTGAAGGGAGAATTAGTAATTAGTGATTTGATTAATGAATCGTTAATTGACTGAATCAGTTAATTAGCTGCATCAGGAGAAGACTTACGCTCTCTCCACGACTTCCGACTCGTTCACTTCCACCATATCCTGAGCAGTTGCGAAAGCGAGAAGGAAGAAGGTAAGGATGATGAAGAATTCACTTTCACTATAATCTGTAATTACCTCTCTCTGTACTTCAGGCACTACACCGTATATACCGAGTCGCACTGTTATGAGGGACATGATTGCAAGCGTCAATCAGATTTATTGGAAAAGGCTAAATGCACCTTTGGCGTTATTTGTAAAGCACAAGAGTATTATTTGATTTTAAATTCGTGATAAACATCCATTCTGTCTATATTTCAAAATTGTCGTATTGCCTATTTACGAAAAGTTGTTTAAGTTATTCAATTTAATGATGTGATATATTTTCAGAACGAAACGCGTCTGGTTCCGCAATATAAGTTGACTGCACTGTCTGTATGAAAATGCTTCCTGTTTTGGAAAGCTCATTCTTTTGCTGACAATGAGTCAGAAGCGTAGATATTCATTTATCGATTGAACTGAACAATATCGATGTTTACCATGCCCTGTTGCTCCCAGGTCTCACAATGAACTTCGTTCCCGTTGCTCTGGCTGCAAAATAAGCGTTATTCCATTATGGTTTCCCGTTACCGAATTATTCCCTACGCAATAATGTCTCAAACCAGAATGTTTGAGTGTCCTGAGGTGATTTTGAGCAACTGTGCCACCTCTTCCTACGTTCTTAGAAGGATCACTATTTAAATTCAAGTGAAATCTAACTGAAGACTTCACCTCTGCGAGCACCAGCTCTTCCGGCAGGAGCGACTGTCGTAGTGGTCGCGCCGCGGTTGCAGCTGAAGGGAGAATACATAATTAGCAAATTGGTTAATTAATCCTTGATTAGCTTAATCGGTCAATCAGCTGTATCTGGATAGGACTCACGCTCTCTTCTCCACGATTTCCGCCTCGTCCACTTCCACCATATCCTGAGCAGCGGTGAAAGCGAGAAGGAAGAAGGTAAGGATGATGAAGAAATTCATGTTGAGATGAATTGGTGGGCTTCAGTTCGAAACTGTGTCTTTTATAGCAACTGCTTGTCCCATGACGAATGTTCTCTAGTTATTCAGAACATGTCAAATGGAGAGATCGGAATCGTGTTCTCGTATGTATTTTCACAGCATGGTTTGTTCACCTGTTCACCGATGTTCTGCTTTGCACCAACTCTCCCCCCGCGTACCAATCAGGATACACTTTGTTGGAAGGACCAGGAATCACTCCTACTATTCTGTTTACCAAAATCATCTGCTTCCTTTGAACACAGCCACAACATCTGGGGCTCATTAGCGAGATTCGACTATCCACCCCTCCTGCATCTCTCACATTCCCGATCTCCCTTGTCTGCCAGAGATGCGAGTGCGGAAATCACACGAGCCATTTACTACTTTTCCTTCACGAAGGAGTTGTTGAGAGGAGAAAAGATTCGAGATCATTCCACAAGTCATGCTCGGCGCGGCTGTGATTCTTCTCTGTTCGGCGAGTACGGTAAGGTGGTTTATTTGGTAGGGTACTGTATTCACACTGTAATCAATCGATAAATCCTCAGCTATACTCGTCTCCACTAGACTCCGGCTGCGAGCTCAAGATGATGAAGGTTTGTGATCTTTGATCTTTCCATTTTGT
The DNA here is from genome assembly GCA_900490845.1 of Pristionchus japonicus. Lineage (NCBI taxonomy): Eukaryota > Metazoa > Nematoda > Chromadorea > Rhabditida > Neodiplogasteridae > Pristionchus > Pristionchus japonicus. Next base: position 1,153,953 of record LS511435.1, on the reverse strand, counting down.
TTCGCGCTTTCATTACAAATTTCGATAAATTTCTGACTCGATTTCGTTGTAGATGCCCGGCCAAAACGTGCTCAAAACCGATGATGCTGGCAAGAAGTGCAAGGTGGACGTGCCCGTCCCTCTTTGTCGCGGATTTTGCAAGACCTCCGAGGTGAGTGGCCTACTGACTCACTGTGAGATTACTGTATTATCGATAGTTGCGATCTGTCAGACTACGGTACTCAATTATCGATTGCTTTTCCAGGAAGGCACTCACCGCTTCCCCAGCAGCCACCACAACAGCTCTGTGTGTGCGCCCAAGATAGAGAAGGTACCGTAACCCTGCTACTGCGTTCTGACCCTCAAACAACCAATCAATTACCGTAATCAATCGATATTCCAGATGGAGAAGGTCAGCCTCACTGATTGCGAAGAAGGTTTCGACCCAGCTTCCGCTTGGGTCGAAGTGCCTGTCGTGAGCCACTGCCATTGCCAGGTGCTGGCTCCCTCTTGATACCGTACCCTTCTCACTCAATTTATCGATTTTCCACAATCAGTAATTTCTTGCCAGTGCAACAATACAGTATACATCTTTATATTTACACCAGCCTGTAACATACAGCCTCTGTGGAGCGAGATTACCATAAAGACAAGTGTGTATGGGATTACTGCGTACAACTTTCAACAAATACGAAAGGGGCGGAGTCAGTGGGGCCAGGGTGGTTCTGTGGTGTGGAATGCAATGACTAGAGCGTCAGGACGCGATCTGCGCGCGACAATCGAGGAAAGTCGCGCGCGGAACGGCTTAGCTCATACAAAGTGGGACAGCATGTGCAACCAAACCCGGGTGAGCGAGAAAGGGGAAGAAAATAAGGTGTTAGTAGGCGGGGCATACAAAATAGCATAGTTGGGACTGAAAATAGGGAAACATTCTACAGTGATTATCAATAAGTGCACGAATTATCGATTCATTGGCGAAAATAAAGTAGATGGATCAATCGATAGAACTACGGTGGGTGGAAGGGTTATCGATTCATTGGTAGGCTATAGTGAACAGAAGTAGCAATCGATAGTGCTACGGTAGGTGGGGTGAATATCGATCGAGAGGGAGGGGCGAAGTCCCTTCTCTACTTCTTCTTGAGGGCGTCGAATCTTCTCGTGAGGTCGTCCAGATCCAGTCCGCCTGAGAATAAATCGATAATTGGGTACGGTAGGGATTCGAGTAATCTATAATTTTGAATTTATCGAGCTTGCGAAAAAGAAATCCAAAGACGGAAACTTCTACTCATTAACAATTCCTCTGCACCATCAATTCTCTAAGCAAAAATCATCCATATTTTCACACAATTTTCAGAGATTAGCTTAAAAATCAGATGCCCACCTCCTCCTCCGCCACTGTTGCCTCCGTTGTTGCTCGAGTTGAAGGTCGTCGGCGGCTCGGGGAAGAGACCTGCAAAGTTCAAAGATCAATTAATTTTTCGTAGTCATTTTTTAACAAAAAGCAACAGTTAGACCTACTCGAAACTAGGGTCTAGTTTCGATGCCAGAGATCAAAGACCCCTACTCACCTGCTAGATCGTCCTTCTCGTCGTGGACGATGGGCGCCGAGGGCGCCGACGTCTTCGGCTTCGGGTCCACCACAGAGTTCTGGAAAATCGATAATTGATTTACGGCTACCGTAATCTACCGTAATCTCTGGCTACTGTAGCGCACTGACGCTCCTACATGGATCTTTCCTGGTTGATTGGTTAAGGTTAGTTGGTTGGTGTTGACACTCAAGCGTTTGTTCCTCTCTGACTGCCCTCGTGCTTTTTCTCTACACCCTCTCCATTCAGCATACTCTCTCGTCGGTCGAACAGAGCGAGAGAGCAAGGAAAACGGAGAGAGTCACAACAACACCCTTCACCTTAATCGTCGTGCGACCGCACACACAGTGGTGCTTCTTCTGAAAACAAGAAAGTGCGAACTTCCCTTCACCGCGTCCCAGTTTCACCATCACTACACATGTGATTCACCATCGTTGCCCTAATAATACGCTCGAACAGCTTTCATACACAATATTTCAAAATATCTTCGCGAGTGGTGACATCTTTCTATAGCGTTTCATCCCGAATATCGACTCCGCACTCGCCAAGTTACATGAGCCTATCACATATCCACAGCACAACGATTGATTCCTCTTCCACACCTTGGGCTTGGCACTCGCACTGTTGCTCCGCTTGCACGTGCACTTGTCCTTGCTCTTCTTCTCCTTCTGCGTGTGCTCCTTGTCGTGCAGGATGGACGACGTCTTGCGGCGGCTCATCAACAGCATCTTCTTACTGGAGGTTACGGTAGGGCGGCTGGTGCTGAATCACCAACTGATGGATGGACGACGTGTCGCGTAATACGAGTAAAGTGAACCGTAAGATATTCAACAAATACTGGGGTAGATCTGATTGTGAGGAAGAAATGAGCACCCACGTCGAACGCGGAACAATTTATGACACGCCGAGGAGGAGGTGGGGATCGTGCCACAACACCGGAAGACAAATGCGTCTGCCGGGACGGGTAATCAAACGATCGTGGGGCAATGATCACAATTGTTCATCTTAGATACAATCTGACCTTACAGAATGCGTGCGGAATCTAACATAATTCATTACTCCGAGATTGGGTCAAAACAACCTCACGAGGACACAAAACTAGAAGGACAGCAGGTTTCGAGAGGAGGAGAAGTCAGAGGAGGCAGGGAGTAGTAACAAGATGGATGAGTTTGAACGGGGAAAGACGGGCAGGCAAGTCAGCAGGCAGGAAGGCAAGACGGGCGGACAGGGGTGAAGATTAGACAAGGATGAAAGAAGAAGAAGAGGAGATGGTGATGGATGGAGAAGCAGAGGCGAGAGCGATAGTGTAGAACTCTTTCGAAAGTCGAGCATGCGGGGAAGGAGAATAAGCAAAAGGAGAGGGGATTGGAAGGGGAAAGGAGGGGGTGAGAACTAGGGGGGGGGGGGCGAGGTAGAGCCAAGCCATGGAGCCAGAAAAAATTCTGCTGGCTGGAATTAGGGACAGTTAGCTCCCTCATTCTAGAAATGACTTGGGCTGCACTAAAACGCTCTAGAGGCCGGGAGAACCTTCGCAAAAAAGGTGCACTTAGGGAGCTTTCCTATTCTCTTTCGCAGTCCAATGCACAACTAGTGGAGGCCTTTTCTTCCTTCGGAAGCCCACTTTATGAGAACTCTCCTTCGGCAGTATGATGAGAAGGGGCGCAATATCGCGGGGTTATGAACCGGCGTGATGAGGCCAGCGAGGTCAGAGAAGATAAGGAAGGAGAGTGAGGGGGGATGGGGTGCAATGAATGAATTGCTGAGGAGGTGAGGGAGGGAGCGGGCAGAGTTTCTCTTCCTTCTGCAGCAGCAAGAGCAGCAGAGGAAGACCCTATGCATACCAATCATGGATGAAAGAGAGACGGATGGGGCAAGATGGAAGGTCAGCAGTTGCGCAACTTGCAACTGCATTACTGCTGAACTACTTCCTGGATACGAAGTTACTCGCATTGCATGATACTTATGTTGCTGTAGAATAGCGTGCTTCTTCCGCTAGTAAGGAAAGATGATGAGGCGAGTAATACCGACGGGGAGAGGGAAGCATGCAGTAAAATCGAGTAAACTGCCCTCTCAAGACCTTCTAAGATGGCGCGATTCACTAGCTAATCTCGGCCGAAAACTAATTGCCTTTTTCGCCTAGTGCCACGCTAAGGCCCGCTGTCCTTCCTCCTTTTCAGACTACCAGACTGCTTCAAAAGCAAAGCGCCTAACCGATTTGACAGGCCAAAAGTGGGCGGAGCCCCGTCGCTCAAAAGCAGATTCCGATTACCCAGAGTGCACCGCGCAGTTCGATATGGACAAAGAAACCGGCGCGGCCAATTTATCTCGATTGCTTCCCGAATGGCAGAAATTGGGGCCAAATTATACGCAAGAAAGCAAATCTCGAGATTGGTGGCTGGCATAGGTCACCACGCCGCCGGCGACCCCCATGACCCGGGGTTCATGGTAGGGGCGGTCCCGCCAAGGGGGTTCAGAAATGGGTCCTGGGTCGACCGAGAGTACCGTATACCAAAGTGCGTTACAGTAACCGGGCGTGTACAGTAACCCGAAATACCGTAGTCCGGGAATCGCGAACTGACTTTTTTTTCAAAGTGTGAGATAAAAATTTGATCTTTGGTCAGTCGTGACTACCGTACCCAGACAAGTTACAGTAACCCGAGATACCGTAATCCGGAAATCGCGAACTGACTTTTTAAACAAAATGCGTTTTAAAAATCGGGTTTTCTTGCTAGCATGAGTGACTCTGCGAGCAAATTTTTTTTACACATTCATAAACCTAAAATCATGGCCGAGTGGTTAAGGAGTCGGTCTTGAAAACGGAAGGTCGGAGGTTCGATGCCCCACAGTGTCCAAACCCTTTGCCTGGCTTCGAGAAGTGCTGTGGCGAGTACCGTAACCCGGAATACTGTAATCCAGTTGCAAATCGCGAACTGACTTTTTCCAAAATGTGTTTTAAAAATCGAATCTTTGTTCGTGCATGAGCAACTCTGCATGGAATGTTTATTTTATTATTGTTCAACTCTAAATCATGGCCGAGTGGCTAACGTTGTTGTCTAGCAATACGTAGGTCGCGAGTTCGAATCCCGACAGCAGTAAATCACTTTGCCACGTCCCGGGGAGCTGGGAACTGCACTTGGGAAGTACCGTACGTTTCTACCGTTTCCAGTTACGTGGATAAATACAACCAACCTGCTGACAGTCCGGCGCATCGCTGCATCGTTTTTATGCGACTTTTTTGCAATTTTAATTACTTCACATTTCTTTCTTAACCTTTCTTTTTTAAATATATATTTGTGTGACGATATTTAACTATTTTCCTCTTAAATTCCGGTCGAGTCCCTGACAGATCTTATAGTGAGAGTGGCAAAGGAAGAAAGAGAGGAAGAGGGTAAAGTCGGCTCGATGGCATTATGCGGGAGCGTGACAGATGGCCAGTGACAGATGGCCGGAAGAGATTCTTTTGATTTTTAAGAATATTACTTTCTATGAACATCTCACCTACGAAGTGGGCATCTTAGAGTGCGTGTCATTCCTCTCAAAGGAAGCACAGCGAGCCGATGGAACACTTATCGACTTCCCACATGCCTTCTCTGAATTCAGCACATGCATCACGCAATTTTGCGATGACCCCTTCGACCCCTATGTTCCGGTTGTTCGAGAATCGACGGATAAGAAGAAGAAAGCGAAGAAAGGACGAGAAGTTCCATTCATGCACAATGTCGTAGTGCACGAGGCTGGCGCACCAGTTCCCATCCACAAAAGCTCAAACGGAAAGTTGGCGATTTACGGAGATCCATCACCATTTCTGCATCCACTCCGTTTCCAGCTGCTCTTTTCCAAATCGACTTCGTCAACAACCACTGTGAGCCATTCGAAGGACACCTTCTTCGATGCCATCCATCCATTGCCGGCTAGCCGAGCGACGACTCCCACACGAGCTGACCAAGTGAAGTACACTGAAGAGCAGAAGCGTCAGGAAAAGGAAGCGATAGCCGAGTTGGATGCCGACAAAGCACGAAGCTCAATGCTGTACAAGTCCGTGCAGATTGCCGAATTTCCATTGCTCACACGCGAACTTCGTGAGTACTACGGCAAAACTATGATTGAGAGTTTCAAATCAAAATTCTACGACAAGGAGATGGATTGGGCAGGATCGTTTACCGTGCGCGCTCTCATCTTCGACCCCTTACTCGATGCAGCCAAGGTAGTCAAGCATAAGGAGAACAGGAAAGAGCTATGTACGCTATTCCATATCGATGCTGATGAAGTCGAGCGAGATATCGACGAGTTGCACAAAGGATTCACCACCGAAGTGAGCCAGGAGAAGAGAAAGGAACTGGAAGAAGCACAGACCGATATTGTGCTCTTCCACACTGCTCTTGTCGGGAAATCGTGCTATAAGACGGAATTAGCAGAAATGATTTCCCGCATCATCACTCTCCCGATAAACTCGGCTGGAGCAGAGAGGGGCTTCAGCATCGCTGGACACTTCCAGTCGAAGAGAAGAACCAGAATGACGGTCGCGCATCTCGACGCCTACCTATTCATCAACCAGAATGGTCCGACTCCCCACTCTTTCGTTACCAAATCGTACGTCGAGAAATGGTTGAAGAGGAGGCATCCAACAGAGTTACTTCAACCCGACGAAGAGGGAGGAGAAGAAAGCACTGCTCATGAAGAGGAAGTTGATGAAGATCCCGCTTGGATGAGAGCGTTTTCCGATGAGAAGAACGTCCCTCGTATCACAATATTCGATTAAGGTAGTACGGTGTAGTTTTCGTATTAAATCAATCACATTTCCAGAAATACGCTATCAATGCTGTCATCTCCTCTAATCCCACTCTCACTTCCACTTCATCCTACCTCGATCTATTATCTATTCTAGTAAGATCAATAAGATACTCTTGACATCAGAGCTTTAGAATATGTTTCAGATTTGTGTCCCACTATATTCTCAACATTATCGTATCAGCTTATATCCAGCTGCGGTAGGAGCACACTTGATTTTTATAAGTCAGAAACAACAGAATTTTTTTTCAGACTGGCATCTTCAATTTAGTCCCTGAGAGGATCAGTTGCAAGACAGATAGAGAAAGAGAAAAAGAGAAAGATACTGTTGTCGTTCTTTTTCTCACTTTCTCATTAAATGCAAATCTCTCCTTTTACAATTCGAAGTGCTTTTGTTTTTTATACACATTATCTTTTTGAGTATTGACTCAGTACACAAAGAGGACCATTGATAGCGACCATATGACGCACTAACACGCAGGGTTGCATAGGAGATAAAACAACGAACCTCTGCGAACAGTAGTTATCTCTTTCGTAACCTGCTAAACCTAGCGTACTTTAATGCGAGAGAAAATGAAACGGCTGAGTCGATTGATTGAGTCTGGCGCCTATCTACCTTTCTCTTTGACTGAGAATGCAGGCGAGTTTGTTTCTCTAGACATCTGTGCCTGAAAATGTTTAGCGATATCGCTCCACATCTGCGCGTCCATTAAAGTTATTGGAAATAAAAGCAAACCTTCTAAAGGATAGCACCAAATCAGAGTGAGCTATTTTCTTATATAAACATTTCATTTGAAATTCGGTCATCTTCATCAGTATTGCAGGCGTCCAGTAGTATACGGTCTAATGCTCTATACCAATGATCCGCCTAATCTTCGCAGTTCTGCATCTTCTTACCCGTTTAATTGGTGCGGAGCTTAGTACCTCAATAATGATTGATAAACTATTGCAGGAAACGAGACGTCTAACCAGAACATCAGTTAGTTAAATGCGGTACTTCCCAAGCGCAGTTCCCAACTTCCCGGGACGTGGCAAAGTGATTTACTGTTGTCCGGATTCGAACTCGGGACCTTCGTTTTGCTAGTTAACAACGTTAGCCACTCGGCCATGATTTTGAGTTGAATAATCATAAAATAAACATTCCATGCAGAGTTGCTCATGCAGGAACAAATAACCGATTTTTAAAACACAATTTGAAAAAAGTCAGTTCGCGATTGTCAACTGGATTACGGTATTTTTGTTACGGTACTCACCAACGCATTTCTCGAAGTCAGGCAAACCATTTGGGCACCGTCGGGCATCGAACCACCGACCTTCCGTTTTCAAGGCCGACGCCTTAACCAGTCGGCCATGATTTTAGGGTATAAAATATGCAATTAAATTTTACTCGAGGAGTAACCCATGATCGAACAAAGAACGGATTTTTAAAACGCATTTTGTAAAAAAAGTCAGTTTGCGATTCCCGGGATACGGTATATAGGGTTACGGTAACATGTCTGGTAACGGTAGACACAATCGACCAAAGATCAAATTCATATCTCACACTATGTGAAAAAAGTCAGTTCACGATAACCAGGATACGGTATCTCGGGTTACGGTAGCATGCCTGGTTACGGTAGACTCAACCGACCAAAGATCAAATTTTTATCTCACACTTTGAAAAAAAAGTCAGTTCGCGATAACCGAGGTACGGTATTTACGGTTACTGTATCATGCCTGGTTACTGTAACGCACTTTGGTATACGGTACTATTGATCCACTCAAGACCCATTTTGGACCATGACCCCCGGGTCATAGTGGGGCGGTCCCGCCAACACTATCCCTAGCTCCGGGCGTAAAACCATGAACCCCGGGTCATGGTAGGGGCGGTCCCGCCAACACTATCCCTCGGTCGCCGCCAGCCCTGGTGACCTATGGTGGCTGGTGACTGGCGTCTAGTTTTCTATAGCTCTTCGCAGTCTGCCAGGGAACTCGTATTGAATGAGACTTCACCCTATCATCGCCCTCGACATCGACATCATCAGAAGCGGAAGCCACGCCCTTCTGACCTACTCGGTCATGCCGATCATCGACGATGACTACGATTCAGCGAACCGGAAGGCGCCGATCATTTCCCTCTCTCGCCTCCCAGAGGAATGCTTCTTTTCTCTTCTCCCTAACATACGAGAGACCATGGGAAACGAGGAGTGTGCATTCCTCGAATTGGCCACCACTGCTCATTTCCTGATGCGCGCATCTTCTGATGCTCCGTAGGCGGAACAATTGGCACTTGCCGGGATGAATATTGAACGCATCCGCAAAGAAGGAATGTCTGCTCAGCGGATAGCAAGAGACCAGGGTCCATACGAGAGAGAAATTGTGAAAAAGTGATAAATTACGGCAGAATGACAGAAGGAGAGCAACGAGCGATGTCAGTGCAGTGCACGCGTAATTTCATCGCTCGCTAATATTATTTCGGTTCGAAACATGACTTATCGCCGTATGACCTAGTCATTCCCTCTAAATTGAGAACTGTAAGTAGAGTGAACATATCGAAGAGGATGTAAATGCGAATTCCACATTTTTGGAAGCATATCGGTTCACGAGCCACCAAACGCCCGTTAACTAGCAATCTCTCCTCGAATCCCAAACTCGTGACCACGCAACGATCACACTCCACATACTCTACTCCACGCACTCAATTGTGCCCAAAATAATGCACCCCTTGCAGCCGAGCAGAAAGGTTTCTTACTTCCTTCTCGCCTCAAATACTGCACCGGGCTGACAGGCGGGGAAAGGCAGGAGGAAGCACGGGGACGGAAAGGGAGAAGGAAGAGTGGAAGGAGGATGGATGGCTGAAGGGAGGAAATGGGAAAGCGAGACCTAGAGAGGAAGCAAAGAGTAGCCTCTTCGAAGGTGAATTGGCCAGATGGAATAGAAGGGACCAGTGGTGGAATGGGAGGCGTCCCCGAGAAGGGTCGCCTCAATCCATCAACAAATCCTGCCTTGGGTTCATCGAACTTTAACGGGTAGGCAGAAGTGGAAAAACAAAAGCCGGATACAGAGTTCTACTCTACCTACGCTCTTCCGGGATCCCAGTCCCTAGAGCACCTTAGAAAACAAAGAGCGGTCCGGTGCTTGAATGGAGGAATGTCCGGATTGGGTACCTACGAAGAAAAAGGGGGTAAATATTAGAGGCCGGAAGAGTAGTTGAGAAATACTAGGATACAATTTCTCAACAATCCGAGGTCAAACTACGATGCAGTCCCTTCTTCCCAGGGATGGATCTGCTTTGAGAGCCACTCTCGCTAAGTGTGGAGGGGCAAGCGAGAGGAGTAAGCGGTGAGACCCGCACCAGAAACTCTTTCTAAAAATCACGAGTTCCTTTGTGAAGCATTCCTGCTCATCTTGCATTCTTTCAATGCACGAATATAAAATGAATGAGAAACCACAAACGAGCTCGTCGATTCCAATGAAACACGGCCCGGAACGACCATTCCATCTTCTCCGAATAGCATCATCACATTCCACCCTCATTTGCCAGGAGGCAGGCGGCACGCGAAACAAGTGATAGAAGGGGGGAGAGTGACGCCACCTCTAGAGGCTTTAGTGATCATTGATGTGCCAGACACCAGGAAAGATCACTCAATCGTGCATGTTCTGTGATTTTCCCTTTGAGGAGAAAGACGCCGGAAGCAATAACAAAACTACGGTTCCGTGAACAGTTCCCGATCAAGACCATTGAACACGTTACTGGGAAAACGCATTGGACATACAACTGCTGGCATTAGGTCGGATGAGAACATTCGGATGTTAACCTACCGGATAAGCACCTAATGAGGGCGAGAGAACAACTGTTATGTATTTGACGGAATATGCAAATGATGCTAATCCGAATGTTATCATCCGACCTAGTGCCCAACTACTGGATGCCCAACCAAAGTCCAAAAATATCGCAAGGGGGACGAGTGAGAAAGTGCGGCTGCAAGCCTGATTACCCTCCCCCGCACTCGCTTCGTTACTCGCGCGCAGTGGACCAACAAACATATGATAGGCTACTGCTGCTGCACTGATTTGATTGGACATCAGGGTTGGCTGGTCAAGCGAATCTACTCATCGCTCACGTTTCATTCCTCACTTCATGAAACATACAAAACGAGGAATAGTATCATCTTTGATGGATTGAACACTATTGGCTATGACAAAAAAAACAGTTTTCCCATCCTGGTAAAGAAGAAAGAGTCGCGAAGAGAAAGACAAGTCGAGGGAAGAGGAGAACGAAGGACCGAGGAGGCGCAGTCATTTAATGACAATTAAATAGAACGACGGCAATGTGGATAGAGGGGAGGAGGAGGAGTGAAGCGGAGGGGAGGAGGAAGGAAGAAAGAGGATACAGACGAACGGGCGCCAATTGCATTAGACATCCCGCCGAGATATCGCATCAATCGGGAATCCGAGAGTGAATCAGATCAGAGGTGACACAGACGATGGAAAACATTCCGGCACGCGCCTATTAAGCTCAATTCTGAGCAGGCGCGTGGCGAATTAATAGAGTTGATGATTCAGCGGCACCTTCTCACATATGACAGAACCAAAAGTCACTCCGTGAATTATCGGCGTTAATAGCAACCAATCAGCCATCACATGCTATATTAGTCGCCTTTCTAGGTACAACGCGCAGAGTCTCAGTGCAATTCGAGTTCGGCAAAACACACGTCCTCGTAATTGACTGCAAAGCGTCTAGACTAGAGGGCAAATTGAATTCAGCTTGCCTCGATGCGATTGTTATGACAGGAGTGCCACATTCACGGTAATGAATGAATAATCCAGTGTACTACACCCATTCTTTACTCAGAAAGCAACCAGCAGGTAGGTGAGCGAAGGTTGAAAGACCGAGGTTGGGTCTCTGCTTCCTTCCCTCCCGTTGCTCTCTCGGATGAGCGCGCGCGCCCTTCAGGAAACGTGGGGCGCGCCCACACATTCCAGAAAAAGAGGAAAGCGCAGCGTAGCAAACAGCAGAGTTCCGTAGCAGCGGCGCGTTTCTTCCGGAGAGCAGAAACTCCAACTTCTCTCCATCACTCCGTCCGCAGTTGACTGCACATGAGATTGAGAGGGAGGAGACTCATGCTGTCAGAATCAGAAGCCACTTGCCGCAAGAATCTACTGCAACCCGGAAGAGCGCGTCTAGCATCAGCAGCCGGGGAAGAGGAGTAATTACCGGGTTCTCCTAATCACTAAAAGAGGGTCAGGCTGCAGGGAGGAAATTGCCTCTCTCTCTCCTCGTGCGGAACAATGGTCCTACATGACTTTCGGGAGGTTTATTGCGACCGAGACCGCGAAGACGTCACTTGCAGCGCATTCGTTAAGACGAATGCTACTAGATGCTGCAGGAGCAGAATAGGGGAGTGACGGAAGCAACGATCCTGCTCTCCTTACTCTACGCACTCTCTATGCTTCACAGAGTACCTCGAGTGCGTCACACAATGAATATAGCTTGACCCTAGTAGCTGTCTCTCGAGGGATCAAGAAGGTGGATTGCAGTGTACGCTATTAATGAATTCGTGAGTAGTGACATGCGCCTTTGTTTGCAGGTCAGCAGGGGGCAGATCAAAAGAATATCGCACATTGTCAGGGACGATTCGAGCTCCGTGCACACCTTTTCACACCCAAAGGTCACTTGAGATAATAAACGCGGGGCACGCTGTGACAAAATACAATTAATATTCTCAGCACTGGTTGAAGCGCTAGCACACTACCGTAATCCCATTGCTCATGGCTCACGAGGTTTAAGAGCTCCGGAAAACATGAAAGTTGAAAGTTGGAGAGGGTGACAGAATGGGAGGAAGGAGTGAGTTGTCGCATGAGATGACTCGAGTAGGGAAGGGGCAGGGGGTTCACGATTGAGTGAGTGACACTCTCGTTCGGCACCCCCATATACAAGTGTCTTTCTTAGAGGAGGAAAGCAAGGCGAGTGGACACTTTCCAAGAGAAGCGAGAAGGGGCTAAAGATGAAGGGTCGCAGCAATCCCTTCTTCGAAAGATGAGCCAAGTGAGAAGGAAGCGGGAATGAATTTGAAAGATTTTGAGAAACTTCACTCAAGTGCGTGCAAAAAAGCACGAGACCCACCCATCTTAGGGCTGCGGAAGAACGACAATCCATCAAGTGCGAAGCAATATTCTGGCTCTGTCTATTTTCCAAGCTCTCTGGTCGGTTAGATAAACGAGAGAACACGTAGAATCAAGAGAGTTCAACAATTACTCAACATGAGCCCAGCCTACCCTTCTTCTTCTTCCCACATTCCAGCGTTCAATCTCTCAAATGTCTGGACCAACGCCACATCTCAAATTCCTTTTCACCAGAGAACACTCTAACGATTTCATTAGTGCAATCCACTCGTGTTAGTTCTAAATCACTCCAACCAAGGAAAGATCCGTGTAGTTTTATCACACATTTAATAAAGTCACTACTCGATACCGTTCTACCGTATCCTATAATGGATTACGGTACTCACCCTAGCAGAGAGGATCGGGTACTGGTTGGGCAGGGCGTTCTGGAATGAGGGAACGCGGTCAGTATTGATTGATTGATTGATTATTTGGGAGCCATTTATATAGGCCGGCAACCTTTATTGTTGCCGAATCTTCTTTGAAAAGCACTATTCCTATTTTGAGGAACTACGCATTCACAACCCCACGCATTGTCGTTTCTCCGGTTAATTACTCCCACTCAGTTGTTCTGTCTAGACGCCCACTCTACCATGTGCGTTTCTGTCTGTTATGCAATGCTTGTGACCCGTTTTTTGCCACTCTCAGAGAAGGAAACCCGGCAAAAACTCTCGAAAAGTCACGATGCGCACTTCCGGCATCTTTCGCGTCTCTCTATGCCACTTCTTCGGTCAGCCAGAGTGAGAGAACAGGCCACTTCAAGAGAGTCCGACCATTGGCTCCATTCCTCGACAATGCCCGCTCTCTGGTGACACACTGCCGGCCCAAATCTCATTTCCGTCTGGTCTTCTCTTCGCTCTTCTCACTCTTCTGGGAGAGGAGGAAGTAATCTCTTCGAGTTACCCTTACAAAACCCAGCGTCGCAATGGTCCAATCACGTCTTCGACTGCTTGTTTTGCCCTTCCATTGTGATGAGAAAAGGGACCGGGAACTATCGCTAAACTACCCACAGCTGAGACATATTCTACAATAGAAATCGGGAACTATCTCTGAAAGACGGCCCACTCTCAAAGCCTAGACATCATTTACAACAGCCTCAATGGCCACAGAATGCGAATAAACACGCTCATTATCCAGTCTCTGCGGCTCCTTTCATCACCCCATAATCACGTTAGGCTTTCCATGCGCCCCGGGGGGTGCCTTCCCGCAGAATACAGTCAGCCGCGTGATTGCGGAGCTTCTCTATCCACACAATAGAGCTGAGGGCCCTGCTGGCATTTTTTCTAAGCAATGCTCTGGATCTTTCTAGCTTCCAGCGCCAGACAGGGGCGAGACAGTGTGGGAAAATGAGAGAGTCAGGCAGAATCCGTTTTCTGGCCGCCCGAATAACACGCCATTCGGGGTTGTTAGCGCGCGCCATCGGTTCTATTCCATTTCTGCAGAATCAGATGGAAGGAGGGAGAAAGCGATACGTCTCTTCCTTCCCTTCAAGGGACCAGAGGTCGTCGGAGAGGATAGGGATCCACGACCCGCGTGCACTAAAAACAAGAACGCGTCCCCGAAAACCTCAAAGGAGCATCATGATCTCTGTATTATAGGGGCGCACAGTCTGAATTCTGAATAATCGCTGGATCGGGAAACTATTCAACAACCTTTTTAACCAAATGAGTATCGAACGAACTTTCATTATTACAGGTCAACGAAATAGATATTTCTATTCAACCCGCCGCCGAAAGATATCAGGTCCAATCCCTCTACTATCATTATTGTCTAGTTGTAAAATTCCTCACAATAATCGTAGCAAAACGCGTGGTGCTCCGCTAATATTCCATCATTCACACAAATCTCCTCATTCACCGACACCCATGAGAATGATCGGCACTAAATTGCTCCTATGGATGCGGAAGTATCTTCAATGCAACAAAATCTTACCGGATCAATGCCGCTGCAATTGAGCTCACAACAACATCACATTTTACTAACAACTAGGGACCAAACACTGCGATCACAACACCAATTCCAGCAAGCGCATATTTTAGATCCACGAAAACCATCACTCATCAGCTGCACCAACAACTTTCACAACAACATACTTTCACTTTTTTTAAAGATCAATGAATCATACTACTCACCGGGTCAATGGGCCGTCCGTCCGGTCCGATCCGCGGCAGCTGCACGAAGCCCGACGGCGGGATCGTCGGCGTCGAGATCGGCGTCTGGTTCGAGACCTGCAATTAGTTTATTAAGAAATACATTTTCTTTTTTTTGGCCAGCCGCAATCGCATTGGTCGGAACGAGCAACCGATGCGTACCTACATTGATCAGCATCTAATGGGGAGATAAACACAAGAACAGGGCAACGAATATTGTTCGTCTGTTTTTTTCATTTGAGAAACCGCAAGAACTTTAAAGTACTAATGGCTCAATACGTTTAGAAGAATAAACGACAAAAATATTCAAAAAGATTGTCGAGAACGGCTAATCCGCACCGCTCAGGGAGCTTCACGGCACGACATCGAGCGCCTCTTTCATCTCGCATCTCTGTATAAACCTGGCACCACTGAAGGGGCGCTCGGCTGTCATTGCTGATGCTTCTAGGGGCTGGCAATAGAGCAGGGGCACCGGGTGGGAGTCGAACCCGCGGGGGTTGCTTCCTACTCCCGGCACATTACCACTACACCACACCTCATGTTGCGCTCACACCGGAGAGAGAGACACTAGAGAGACGCGAGGACGAGGAGGAGCTCTAGATTTCGCGCCGTGGCTCCCTACTTTATGCTAATTATGCGTTCTATTGATTGATCGTTCTTTAATTCCTTCACCTACTCCCACTCTCATACATTAGCGTCCCAGTATTAAAAGATTGATGGATTGAACAACGACAGCGAATCGACTTTGTTTGTTCTGAAATCCCTTTCAACGTTTCCACGAAACGTAAACGTGACACGTCTCGAAATTAATTTTTTTTTGTTCCTCACCAATCCAATTCACAGACAGTTACTGTTTTAAAAGCATACCAGACTGAGAGAGTCAGATTATTGTTCTCAATCTCCTCACCTCATCATAGTGCGGGCCGGAGTTCTTCCTGCCCGGCACCTCGTAGATGTCCGAGTTGCCGTGCTCGCCTCCTCCTAAACATTTCTTGGTTTAGGGCGAATAACCGAATACCCTCTCATTTTCCCATGCTCTCTCGCCTCCTCCTGGAATTGAACCGCGTTAATTATTGAGTATCAAAGACTTACTGAAACCTCCGTCGCTTCCTAGTTATATTTTTACAGTGAAACATACAACCAGCTCATGAACGTGTAAATGCACGCGTAATCTTTGGAAAAGTAGCCTATCCACTACAAGTTGAGCAAGGACCTTTCAGCAGTAAGCAAGATAAATAAAATAAAGCGACTCACCTCCATAGGGCGGCGGCGGGAAGGCGGCCGGGGGTGGCGCGCCACCGGGCGCCGCGACGAATCCGGGGCCGCTGGGTGGCGCCGGCGGATGGAACGCGGGCGGCGCGGAGTGCGCGTACGCGGGCATCGCGCCCGCGCCAATGTGTGCCGGCGGCGGAACGCCGCCCGCCCAGCCGTAGCTCTGCAAAGGAAATCGATTAGATAACGTAATAATTATTTTTCTAATAATAGCCGAAAACTACTTCACATTGGCTCAGGCTCAACTAACTGATAATATCGCATCTGTGAAACGCACAACGTGCACTCCCATTCATCTTCCTTCTGGACTTTAACAATTTTTTTCCGCTACTGTACCTCTCCCATGCCTCCTCCTCCTCCTCCGCCCGGTCCCGGGGGGAAGAAGGGCGGCGGGGGTGGCATGCCGGGTGGTCCTCCTCCGATTCCGCCCACGCCTCCCTGCATGTCCTCGTTCTTCTTGAACTCGATCAGCATCTGCTCCGCTTGCGCTACCTGTAATAAAGTAATAACTTAATTAATTAATACTCTACAAATCACATTGGTTTACTTTAGGAAGCGGCTACCAGAACTCTATCGACTGATGCGGTCAGCATTCCTTATTTCTTTAACTATTTCAACTTTTTTTTTTCAATATGAAACTGCTGCGGATCAATAAGCTTGCGATGCGTTTCATTTTCACCCCCATAGTGAAACACATACAATCCTATACAAAATGTGTGGGTTCTACTAGTTTGTGCAACGCCATAACTATCCTTCATGTGGCTCTGATCCTCAACTCTGTCATACTACCTCTTATAACCCACACATCATACACCATCTCTCTCTCTCAGCTACCGTATTTACGACCAGTGCCAGCTACCGTATCCCCACCACCGTACCTCATCCTCGCGCATCACGTCCGGATCCGGCGTGAAGGGCACGCGCGCCGCCTGCGCGATGTGGATCAGGTACCTGGATTTAGATAATTAATTATATTGCTGAATAGTTAATGAATATCATAATTGACACCACTTTTACCAGGATTTTGAACAACTAGAATTGGCAGTAAGGTTTCACGCTGTGCTCATTTTCCAAACGATCCACCCGTACTAATAGTGTCCCGGTTGTTGCTTAAAAATAGTAACAGAGATTACCTTGTAGATTGGCAGACTAACTCTACATAAATCTACTCCGAGCTGTTAAGTTTCACACAAACCATATCATTCCAAGCAATTGTCAACAGCAATTCTCTCTTGGGAACTCTTGGAAAAAAAGGAAAACGCACCTTTCGATCACTAGCCGCGGCGATACGATAACAAACTACCTTTTGCAGTTTCATGCGCGCTTCATCTATCCCATGGTCCGCCTCATACAATACTCCCTCGAGATCAGAGGTTCATAATATAAAACAAAAACTCACTTCTCGACGTCCCAATATCACAACGCTCAACCTATTCCTATGGTTCATGCGCTGCTAATCCCCTATCTCTTTCTCTCCCTCAATCCCCTCATCAGCTTGAACGATAAGTTCTCACTTCTCGACCAGCAGTCGCGGCGGCGCCGACACGTTCAGCTTCTGCATCAGCTTCGGGTTGACCTGCGAAGGTATACGATAAGGCACAGTAATCCTAACTACAGTAACTCCAACCTTACCTTAGCTGGATCCTCGAACTAGTCGTTACCTACCGCAGTTATTCGCTTAATGACTACCGTAATCTCTACCGTATTGCGACTACCGTACCTTGGCCGGGTACTCCAGCATATTCGCCCTTGCCGACTCCGCGAACACCTTGCTGTACTTCACCGTCAGCTGCTCGCTGATCGTCTGCAATTAGTTAATTAGTTAATTAATTAATTAATTAATTAGTTAATGGATTGATTAATTATAAGGTTCATTAACTGTTGCATTGATTTTTAATTAATGTGTGGTATTATCTCCGTGGAAACTCAATCCATGATTGAGAACAGTGTGTGTAACTGCTGATATCGCATCTGTGCGACACAAACATTGTCAGACCGAAGAATGGGATAAAGTGCGATTTTCCACACGGCAATACAATTTATCACAAATTATTGAATCATTTTCTGAATACCGGCCCTCGAATGAATCGTAGCAAACATTCCACACCTGCTAATATCACAACTGTGAAACACCAATCATTATATCGAAGAAACATTTTTGAACCTTCAACCTCAATCCAAAAACCTTGGCGGAGGGAGGGGGAATCGATAACTACCGTACCTTGAACTCGGCGATGTCCTGAGCGACGCGCGGCGCAGCCCACAGGATGGACACGACCGCCTCTGCGATGCCGTCGTCGAGCGTCCTGAGGGGAAGATTATCGATTAACTACAGTAACAAAAAGTGATAAAGTGCCGTTTTTAATGAATCTTGTGTGGAAGGGATTGATTACCTGCCGTAATCGGAATCAGCAAACTTCCACGGTCTATGATGACTACATAATCCCTAGCGAAATGAAGCTAAACGGAACTAGAATGTTTGAAAATCATTGGTTGATTCATGTTCCACAGTTCGATGATAAACTGGATCAGATCAAAATCAACAATACACGGAAGATAATCCTAAGATAGTCCTATAAAATTCACAACAACGGTGGCATATTATTCTAACTAAATAAACTTACTAATTAACACCCACTTCACACACTGGCTAATCACTATGATCTTATTGACTCGATGATTACTAATTAATTAATTAATTAAATAGTCAATCAATCAATCAACCCACTTCATCTGCTCGATCAGTCCGAACCGGGCGAGCAGCAGGTCGCAGTACATCTCGAGCAGCTCGAACGCCTCCACGAGGAAGTCCTGCCAATTACGGAGTGTTAATTAGCTAATTAGTTAATTAATTAACAAAATGAGAAATTATCATTATTTGCAATCATCACCTATGAGTATGCAAAAAAAGGAGTTCTCAGGTAACTCTGTTTGAATCTAAGCAGAACAAAATTAGAATCTAATTCGAGAAATTTTAATTTCACCCAGGGCTAAATCAGATGATAAAATCTCCTAATTAGATTCGAAAATATTCTGATTAGATTCTAAATTCACTAAACGTTCAAATTAGATTGTAATAACTTCTGATTAGATTCTGATTCCTTCTGTTTAGA
>LS511435.1:1119404-1134162 GCA_900490845.1 Pristionchus japonicus | reverse complement strand
CCCGTGTGAGGGGAACCAGTGACCCGAACCATCCAAACAGGAAGGGCCAGGCCAATTCAAAAATCCAGAACGGAAGTGTTCCGAATAGCAGATCACAAAAGAAGTGATACTG
This sequence comes from Pristionchus japonicus, assembly GCA_900490845.1. Taxonomy (NCBI): domain Eukaryota; kingdom Metazoa; phylum Nematoda; class Chromadorea; order Rhabditida; family Neodiplogasteridae; genus Pristionchus; species Pristionchus japonicus. The sequence goes on along the minus strand of LS511435.1, from coordinate 1,134,050 downwards.
TGATTTATAAGTAGGAATATGTGTAGGCAGGGTGCATTCTAGACACGCCGGGTAAGAGATTGGACTTTAAGATCAAATTTAATTCTGATTAGATTCTGATTCTTGTAAGTTCGTTTTGAATCTAATCACAATCTAATCAGGTTCAACTTCTTATTAGATTATAAAATTTTCTTATTAGGTTCTAAACTTACGTTTGTTCTGATTAGATTCAAACAGAGTTACCTGAGTTTGAGGAATACAACTTCTGCCACGCTTAGGTTTTAGACAATGCTTATTATTTGGCAGGCCTAAAAATGACAATCTGTCTGACGAGTGCAAGGATATGAAAGATCAAGTAGAGTAACGACAGAAATGGCCATGTCCTTTGTTGTTTGACTAGAGCATGGTTATTACGAAAGCAAGAACAAAAGTCGTCACGTCGTGATAGTGATTTTCTACACCACTGATAAAATAACTACTGATAATTGAGAACCCCGGATCAAATTAAGAACTGATCATCGCCACTAACCTCTCTGATGATGTGCTCCACACGAATCCTTGCTCGATCGGGCTTCTGGGCTGAAATGAGGCGAGTTATCGATCGATGTAGTCTTGGAGCGCAAATAACTATGATACGATCAATATTCGATACTCTCTTGGCAGCAAGACAGTGCTCTAATGGTGGAAACGTAGATTTGAGTCAAATTATCAACTTTCAACAAAAAATCGATCAGTGAGTCATGGGGTGTAAACAACCGCGGGTCGATAGTTTATAGTTCTTAGTCAGCTTTCTCCTATATTTCATGATGAAAACATTAATTTGAACGCATTTCATTTCGAAAATGCCAACCAACCGGTAATGTAATCAGCAATCTCCGTGCGTGCCTTCAACGCAAGCTCCGTCTTCTTCCTCTCCATCAGCTTGAGCCGATTGGTGGCAAGCTGGAGGTTGGTCTTCAGCTTGGAGTACTGTGTGCCCCACGAGATGGACATCCTGGCATGATTATCGAATGATTCACGTCGAAGCGCAGTGAAATCAGAGCGAACACGATAATCGGACGATTAAAAGCGTACCCTACGTAAAAGAAAGGCATGGTCAATCATAGGAGTCAGATATTGATTGAAATAGAAAGAGAAAAGAGTAAACAACGATCAATGTCAGAGATAACGGAGAGATATTCATTTTTTTAGTAAACGGAAGCTAACAATACCTGAATTGTGGTGTATAAAGCTAGTATATGGGTCACTAAATAAATGGCAAGTGATGGAAACGGAAATATAGGAAGTTAGCTGCTGATAAATACGAAGATAATGAGATATAACTGCTATTTCAGCATATGACCTCGGTAAATCACATCTAAAACGGGACAGATACCGTGAGAAGGTAGGTCATGACGAGGAGTAGTGTGACAATGACTCACAAACGATAAGAAAAGGGAGAGGAACCAAACACTTTCACAATAACGCGTTCACAGCATGAGTCATTCGCACGAGAAGGTTGAGGATTTCACTTACAGTATGCACTTTTCATCGGCTGCCGGTTTTCTAACATCAAACGATTTTATTTTCGAAATATTTTTAATGCGTTTTTAGCAGCTATCTTTACAGCGAAAATAATAAAATTCTCCATGCATCATCGTGGCATAGTACAAGATACACGAGAAATGATAAATGTGCAAAATTTATTTGATACTTTCAATATACAGTGTGTCTGATATTTATAGTTCTTCGACTTACAAAAGGTGTTTCCTTTGTAGATCAGTCGCTATTGGAAACACAATTTGCTCAATAATACCCATCTCCGCTCGCAACCGCCTCTTTCGATAACTTGCTAGCGGCTGGTCAGCGTTAGGAATAGGCTTGGCTTGTCAAGATTGAAACCGCTTTTCAAGATTGAGTTGACGAGGAATGATCTTGCCAAGAATTGGCTCAGTGCCACTAACTTAGGATTAGGAATGGCATGCGATCTTTTCTTATCTCACACTTTGTCTAGCCAGCCTGAAAGGCGAGAGAGCACTACAAATGAGGAGATCTCCTAAATTGTGATCTCTAATTCAGCGCATTTGGGTGCTATACGCTCCATCGTCACGCAGTTGCGATTGCGGTTGGCATTTCGGCGAGTTCGGCGCCGCAATATCCCCCCTCTCTCCCTTCTCTATCATTTCGGCGCCGAACTGTGGGGGAGGGGCGATTTCATTTCGGAAGTTCTGTACTTTTTGGCCCAGGGTCTCTCTCTCTCTATGACCTCTCTGATTGATATGTGAGGCGGGGAATGAGAAGGGTAGGAATAGAATACTCTATTGAGAATGGCTGGGCCAAAAAGTACAGAAGTGCCGAAATGGAAGCGTTCTCCATTTCGGCGCCGTAATGCCGAATCCGTTTAGCCAACCCTCCTTGCGATGATCGCCCTGCTCATCATCGTCGTATCCACAGTCTTTATTTTCCAAAATTTTAAAAGGTTTTAGCGACCACCTTTTTAGCGCTCCACCCTTCATCCATCCTCCATCCACGCTCCATCCACACGCAATGCTCGCTCTGCTCATCATCTTCGGATCCATCGTCGGATTCGTTCAAACCTGCGTTCCGATGAGTGAGTTCGCTTTCCTATTTCATCAAAACTTCGAAATTGGTCTCTTTCATCATCTCGATGTATTCGAGCGAGAAAATGCTTCGAATTTGAACAGGCAACCCTACCGGGCATTACATGGAGTTGAGTTCGTTACTAAAATACTTAACACGGTCTAATCACGAACCTTGCTTGCAGAAGTGACTGCCACGCTATCGCCGTGCGCTCCCCTGATGGATGGGTCGGTCGACGATTGCCAGAAGCTGTACACGACGTGCTACGCGGCGAAGCTCGGGCAGCACATCAGCCGGGCGGCCTCAACACCCTCTACGTCACGGATCCAGCTGTGAGAGACATTTTTAAATTAAAAAAAAAGTTAAATTAAAATCAAAACGCTCGAATACGCTCTTTCCAGGTACCCAATTCCTTCTACCAAGTGGACTCCGTCAAATGCAACTCGAATACGTTCGACTGGGAGTTTGTAGATGGTGGTATGCCCACGAAGTTGAAAAAGATCAATGTACTGTGCATCTTTGCGTTCTGAAGTTGTGCATTGAGGCGAAGATTGATAAATGATTTTTCATTGAAACAGTTTCAATTCACAAGTTGTTGAAGTTGAAATCTGAATGACAAGTAATTGTTCACTAGATCGCTCCTAGACGCAAATTGAAGCGCCCGAATTTTGCTTTGTAGCGCATTGATAAGTTGAACGGAAGCTTGAACAGCGAATTGCGTCTTTCGGTGGTTGTCTTCACCCAGCTCTCAATATCTCTCCTCTCGGAAGGGTTTTGTGCTTGTAAATTTACTTCCGCTTCATGTCTAATTTTCACCCATCTCGTTCCATGACAATCCTTCCGAGTTTGCAGATCAGAGTCAATGATTCCGAGCTGCATCTTTCCCAGAAAATCCTTTGCAGCCTGTCCTAGCACCGTTAGGGAGCACTTGCTAGCCACTTCGCGATGTACTGAGCGTGCGTGATCCATCCTGCCACTCACTTTCACGCAAGGGGCAGCTTTATCTTCTCATTTGCGCAACAACGCTTTGCTCCCATTAGATCACGAACGAAAAGGGCCACCGGATGGGAAGTGAATAGAGGGACATGATAGTCTAATTGAGCATCTTCAAGGTTGGAATAATCTCTGGAATTCTTGATGATCTAGATCAAAACCATTTATCAAAATACTGAGATCGCGACACATTTGACTAATCATTTTATCACCCCTCCTTCTCCTCTCATTGTCCTTTTAGCTACCCTTGTGTCAAACTCAGCTGCTTTTGGTCTCTCGCCCTAATCCCATCGGTCCCTCACTCCTTCTCCCTCTTCTCAATTCCCCAACGGCCCCTGCGTCCACCCCAGTCCTTCTTTCGTACTAAGCATGTCTCTTTCCCCCCACTTTTCTTCTCCCGTCTCTCATCTGAGCGTTGTCTGTCGTCTCCTCTGCATTAGAAGAGGGATGGAGGCAGAGGACCCCTTCCGACTACTATGTCTATCTCTTCTCCCCTCCTCTGCCCCTCTTCTTCCCTCCAGTGGACACAACCCCGAAGGGTCTCTCGTGAGAGGAAAAGAGACTGCTATCTTTTCGAGTAGTTGCAGAGTGCATTTGATACACCCAGGAATAGTGGTCTTTGTGATCTAGAGAGTTTATGATGCATTCCAATGTCAAACAAACGGGTACCACATTCGAAAGGAAAAGAAGCTGCAGCTAGTGAGAGAAGAGAGATATATTGACACATCAAAATTTACGAAAATAAATCAGAGATACTTGAGAGACGAAGGGTTTCGCTGAATCGAGCCAACTATGCTTCACTTTGAGTTCATGAACAAAAGAGTTGAATGTTGCACGATTTTTTTCAAGAGAAATTTTTATAGAAAAGAACATCCGAAAACCCCACAAATTTCTTAGACAGGTATTGATAGAACTGAAGATTGTGTTCATTCTTCGTGTCTTTTTGCATTTGATGTTTACTGTGCTTTTTTTGAGTTGACTATGGCTTCTCCGTCAAGGTGGAGCCTCAAGCCTCTTTGCCTCAATATCATTCTATCTCAGTCGACTACTTGATCTCACGAATCCTCATTAGATATTGAATCATCAGAAAGGCTACACCTTCAATCTTCATACTCTCTGTCCGACCACTTCAGTCTTCTTTTTCACATTGATACTGAAGAGTGTCTCTTGAATCTCGTTTATCTCTGGCTAGTTAGAGATGCTAGTGAGCACGCAAATTGAGGAGAGTAGTCCCTTCACACGCTCCCTCTAATAGGAAAAAGCCGCCTCTCCTGATTATCGCCCGATTCCCGATTATAGGTTTCTCTCCTATCAGAGAGATGAAGCGACATGAATAACAGGGGAGCGGAGGGACTCTCTCGATTCTGCATGATCTCTCGTCGGATAGCGAGAGAGCATGGGAAAGTGAGAGAGCGGGAAGGAAACCGGGAAGGGGACAACAAGGCTGCGAGAGGCCAAGATACAAACACGAAATACGAAAATAGGAGGATAACAAAATAGCAGAAAACAGGCTTGGAAAGAGCGAGATTCGAATGAGGATTTTATTGAGTTTCACGATTAATTGATAAAGTGGAAATATATTTCAGCTAGGATAGTTGGTGCCCTTGATCCCACAAATTACACAAAAAATGAGTACATTTGTTTTCCAAGGCTTACTGTTGAGACGTTCAGAAGATTTCTCTGAACTCAAAGACGAATACCGTATCGTCAGCTTAATACCGTAGTTATGAAGCAGAGCAATCATCTACCCTCATTCCATCGATCTTGATTGTTTGTTCTGAGATGTCTTTCTGAAGCTGCCGTGGTTCCTGGATCGCCCACGTCTTCCACTCTCTCCCGCTGGGTGGCCCATTCATCAACGGTCTTAGCCGGGCAGTCCTTTTCTGTCCTTCTCAGGCCCTTTCCTTTTTCATTCTCTATTTTTCACGCACTCTCTCGCCTTCCTCTGATCGCCCACTGGATGCAGATGCATCTCATTGTCAGTCGCCGCTGGAATTTCAAACACTCTCCCCGTTTCACACACTCTCTCATCACTCTCTGCCCTCTCCTTTGCTATGCACTTGCATTTTTTGCTGTCGTTGGCCATTTATCTCTCGTTTCGGAAGCAGATTGCTGCTGAAGAAAGAAGAAATGGGCAGCTCGGAATTTCGAAAATGACTCTGGCCGCTTTGAATGCTCTACACAACTGGACAGAAAACCCTCCATCACCGCGCCAAATGGCCCCTGCAATTTTTCGAAATTGCTGTCCATTGGAACCACAATTCACATCGAGATTGAGATCTCTCTAAGCGATGAGAGATCATGTGAACAGAAGAGAACCAATCCCGCATCCGGCACTCTCTCTATTCCGCACGCTCTCTCGCCGGACACAGCAACGACCATGCAAAAAACGAGTGAGGCGAAGCCAATCTGCTGTCTCTTCTTGCCTCATCAGCCTACGTCTCTCACTTTTGCACACTATCTCGTCGCTCTGACCGACGAGAGAGCGTGCAAAAGTGAGAGAGCGTTCCTGACATCTTCGAAAAACATACAGCAGGCGCGCTGCATGTTCCCGCGCCTAGCCGCGCTCTCTCACTTCCTCGTGCTCTCTCGCCTATTACTGTATGCGAGAGAGTGTGCAAAAGTGAGAGAGCGTCTTGTTGCTGTTTACGTGCTGCAGCTGCGTGTGTGTTCCGCCACAACAATCTTCTAGCGTTGTCTCTCTCGCTCCGCCCGCCCTCTCGCCGCAAGTCCCTGTTTTGTCGACTGTTTTCTGCAGAGAGATCGGACTCATGGCTCTGCGCTCCGCCCGCCTCTCTCGCGGCACGCCCGCTGCCGCCTACTGAATTTGCAGCCGTTTTCTGCGTACAGTCCGCGCACTCCGCCCTCCTCCTCTTCCTCCTTCTTCACGTTACAGTCTCTTCTCTCTGCATGAACTGTTGTCGGCGAGAAAATGCGAGAGTGAGAAGAGATCGAACAGTCTGCGGTCTCTTCTTTCTGCATGCTATCCAGCGAAGAGACAGTGTGAGACAAAAAACAAAAAAAAGAAGGCAGTGGCTGCTCTCACGTATTTTCAAGATACAGTCTGCACACAATCTCTCGTTGGTGAGACAAGCGAGAGAGCATGGGAAAGTGAGTGAAAGTCTCCATCTTCATGTTACAGTACGCACGTTGTCTCTCCACGCAGACGAATGCCTTGCCAGTTAGACACTGCGAGAGAGCACGTAAAATAGGAGAGTCTCCATTCCCACGTCCGCCTACAGTCTGCAAGCTGCCCATTCTCGTCAAGCAGGCAGAGAGAGCATAGAGAATGAAAAGAGCGTCTGCTCTCACGTCGTGCGAGATACAGTCTGCAGCCAATTCCCTACTCAACACGCTCTCTCCAATTCCCATGATCTCTCGCCGCTCTCACCACCGAGTGGAAGGAGTCGAGACAGTCTGCAAGACTATTCGTCGAAGCGTGAGCCAGAAGCTTTTCTCGAGAATACGCGAGAATGGCTGCAGGAAAAACAGAAAATGCAGAAGACGGCTCGAAAAGCTTGTGCAAGGAAAAGCTTGCATTCCTTCAGTGCAGATCTGGGATATCTGTGAATGTTTAGAATAGCATCATAATTACCGTTGCTTTACTGTTAATGAGATCCTAAAGACGTCTCAACATTTATGTTCTTGATAGAGGAGGATGTGTTTGAACGCCGACAGATTCACAAACCTTGTAATTAGCCAGAATTTGCTTCAAAATAAGCAGATGAAACGAGTGATTTGTTGGACAGCATTTCTCCACGGCGTTTGGTAGCGGAGACATTTGGCTACCTATAATTTGGACTGGAGATGTGAGCTACTGAAACAGATGTAAACAAAAAATGCATGCATTCCGACTCACAGATTGTTGCTACAAATGCAGATGTTACATTTGTTTCGTGCGTTCCACTCGTTACTTCTTATGGATTGAGTTTCAGTCTTTGTATGCAAATGAATGAAAATGGTTTTAGTTTTTTTTAAATCTGTTTCTCATTGCCGGAAAAGAATCATAATTTGCTAACAGAATGGATGAAAAAACCTCTAATATTTCTCTGCTCATTGTATTGGTCACTCGCCCTCTTACTAATTAGCCATAACTTGGTAATTCGAGTCTCCCACTTTCTGACCGGCGAGAGAAAACGCGCAAACGGCCTGCCTCTCCTTTCCATACTCTTGTCGTTTCTATGCCTTGGTCATTCAACATCACTTTGAGTAAGTGTGCCCACACCATTCGCTTTTCTGACCCTCTAGAGAGCCGAATAAATGTCTCCATAGAAGGCTGGTCATTTTGCAGAGTATTCATCAGTTGGTAATTCAAGACATTTTCGTCATCCTCACATCTGTGGAGGCAACAGAGATATTCTCGCCTTCTATGATAGGCATGGTCATTTTGCAATACTCTGTGCGAGTAAACCCACACTGAGGTTCTGGAGAGCCGATAAAAAAGAGTCCTTTCATCCTCTGTCTCCATAGATGGCTGTCCTGGTCACCCCGTCGTCCTCTTCCTCCCCACTTCGCTTTATTCTATTCTTCTCTTCGCCTCCTTCTTCTTGCTTGCTTGAGGCAGTTGTCTTTCGGTCATCCCCTCCTTCCCACCTCCCTCTCTCCTCCCTCTCCTCCTCCCTCTCCTCCTCCCTCTCCCTCTCCTCCTCCCTCTCTCCCGCTTTACACCGAGCCTCGCCTCCCTTCGATGCATGCATGTGCTTTCAGTCGCAGAGCAGGCGAGAGCGGGAGAGGGAGGGCGGGAGGAGGGGAGGCAAGGCCGGGCAGAGGCGGCGGGAAAGAGGCTCTCGGGAGCTCGAGAAAATGCCCTCACAAACCGCTGCTTCTCCTACTCCTTCTCCTCCTCTTCCTCCTCTCTCTCTTCCTCCCTATCCTCCTACACTTTTCACGATTTCACGAGACAACAGCTCAGGAGATGTGGCACTTGGTCTGGGGATCTGGTTCAATGGCATCAATCTATCCTTGAGATCTTCTCCTTCCGCTATTTCCTCAGTTCAGACTTCAGTTTTACAGGCCGTTGGTTAAGTCTCAGTGATAAACCAATTTTTGCCGATTCCTTGTCCCCCATATCGAGTCGTGCATCCACCCACATCTTCCTTATCTTCTGCTCCAACAGCGCCTTTTCGTATCCATCTTCTTCTCTTCTTTTCTTTATTCGCTGTTTTCTGCTGCTGCCCGTTCCCCTTCCAGGCAGTGTCCAATAGGCTCCCCAGCTCCTTCCCGGGCCCGCGTCTCTCCTTCTCCCCCATTCTTTCCCCACTGTGACTGGCAAGATTGCTGCCTCCCAGCTTACTCGCCTATTCGTTCTTCCTCCTCCTTTTTCCTTCGTCTTAGCTATGGGCTCCCGGGGTCTCTCTGCACCCAGAGAAAAAGAGGGAGCAGTGGAAAGCAAGAGGCACAGTCTTGGGTCGAGACCCCACAACAAAAAACAAAGTCATCAAGAGGGAGGAGAGGGAGGGGAGGGGTTTCACGTCGGGGAGGCTCAGCGCTGCGTGTTCCTTCGCCTCTCTCTCTCTCTCTCTCTCTCTCTTCTCAATCCTCCTCCCCGATCTTCTTCCGCCCGCCTACTTTACTACTTGGTTCGTAGCTTGGTCCCATGCTGCTCGTTTGCTGTAAATAAATGTACTTCGGTATCTGTTTTGAATCCGATCACTGCTAAATCCACTGATGTTCAACCCGCCTACTTTACTACTTGGTTGGGCGACGCGTTCGTAGCTTGATCCGAGTCAATTAGTTATTTTCTGTAAATAAGTGTACTATCTCTTCTGATTGCGACAACTCGTCGATCTTTGCCCGTCTAGTTCGCATCACTGCTTGGTTGGGCGACGCGTTCGTAGCTTGGTCTCACTTAACTCACTTTGATATCGTTATTCGGCACGGTAGCGGACGCCATGTGTTAGTTTCTGTTGGTTTCTCTGATACTCCTCTACTTGCTGGGCTGAAGCGTTCGTAGCTTGGTCTCAGTCGGTTTCAATCGCTGTAAATAAGTGTACTTCGATAGACTCTTCTGATTCATTAGCTCCGATCGTTTCTCTGTTTCCGTTGGTTCTTTCCTCAGTAGTCGATGCTATGCCTTTTCACTGTTTACTAGGTTGAAGCGCTCGTTGTTTGGTCCTGTTTAATTTGTTTTACTGTAAACAGTTACCATTCAACACATCGCTGATTAGCTTTTGCCAATACTCTGACTTCCATTTCGCATGCATCGTTTTGCTACTGCTCGCAGGGTATTCTGTGTTCACTGTTTACTGTAGATCCACGCTCTTAGATTCTTCTGGTTTCTATCTTGCTCTCAATGACCAAAGTTTGGCGATTCAACCGGATCGAACATTATTTTTTGTTTTTGAAGCTCACAAAGATCATATCGAAAAAGAAAATTCTTATAAAAAATTCAAAGTGGCAGTGAAACATAGCTGAATCATGGTTGTGGGAATCTTGCGCAGTTTGTGTATTTTTTTCCTTTGAACATTTCCCCTACCCTGCAATCTCGTCTGATTTGTTGTTGATTACTTACGATCGGGTCTTCCCACGATCAATTTGCGCGCGAACTCTCAGAGTCTTCCTTTGTCAACGGAGCAAGTTCCTACCTCTCCACCTTCCCAATGCTCTCTGATCCATCCGAGAAGACGTGTGTGTTAGAAAGGGTCGAAAGATTCGCATGAGTCATGCCAGCAATGACCACAAAATTCCCAGCAGTCGCCTAATTGACCATTCCCTCGATGTTGATCATCTCACGCGAAAATTTCCAAGTTAATTCCCAGTCCGAGCCTGACAATTTTGCTGTAATCAACAACATCAGATACACTAAGATGCAAACAGGAACTTTTGTAGCTGATGTTGTTCTATGCAGAGTAACTGTCTTGCCATACCCTGCAATATAGGCGGGAGAACGGAGAGATCCATACTGTCGTCTATCCCCGCTAGCTCGTCGTTCGAATTCAATCATTGTCTGCACAGTTCTGTATCCCTTCCCACTCTCTTTCTCCCTTCTCCTTTCTTGCTTCGTGGTTGCATTTTCCCTTCTCCCTAGTCGTTGCTCTGTATTGCCTGCGGGACGCCAAAGGTTTTCTAGTATCCTCAACGATTTTTCTCCATTTGATTTGATTGATCTATCTGAAATCCAATAGTGCGAAAGATCGTCTGTTCACGTTTTCGCCTAATTTCTTAGCGCGCCTGAAACTCATTCCACATGCAGATTTCGGATTTCATCTAGCGCGTTCGCAATACGGTTACCTGATTTTAGAAAGAATCAAACATTTTTATCAGCTCCGTTTCCCTCCCCCCCCCTTCCATCTTGCTTCGTGGTTGCATTCCCCCTCCTCCTTCCTCTCCCTTTCCTCGCTCCGATTGCAATCGTATATCGTGGGGACGTCCTCTTCTTTTCGGTCTTCTTCCCTCACTCATCCCTAACGCTCTCCATTTCACGTGTTCTTTAGCTCTGTCTGACTTGGGAGTGAACCAGAGCATTTCCCCCGCATACCACACTTCTTTGCCGGGTGGGGATATTGAAACTACGTAGTAGCATCAGAGCATGCAGTGAGATGACGCGAATGTGCGCATTGCACTCAGGAAGTTTGCTGAAACGGTGGCTAACTTTCGGCAGCCATTGGTTTTGGCGCGCTACCGTAGAATCTTACAATATTGACATTGATCCGCATGTAGACAGATAGTTTGAATATCGAAAAAGTATTCTTCAATCATCCAGAAAACGTCCGCAGCATCAGTCGGTCACTCGTGCCTTGATGTTCATTAGTGTGGAAGCCTCATGTGTTTGAGTCTCTTTTCCACTCCTCTGGACACTTCTCTTTCCTCCCTCTCTCACTTCGAAGTGGGTGCAAAGGCGATGTTCAGGGAGCCTAGGCGAGATCAAATTGACATCTGGCAGTGATTTCCCTTGTCCAAGAGGGGAATCTCGCCATACTCCTGGACACTTCCTCCTCTTTCCTCCCTCATTCACTTCAACGTTTTCGCAAAATACAGAAGCGATGTTCGAATATTGAACCTGCCAGCATAGTCTTGAGGAGATCAAAATGACATCTAACAATATTGTTCTCTTTCTCCGTTCAAGACCTCGCCTTTCCTCCCTCTCTCACTTCGAAGTGGGTGCAAAAGCAGAGGCGATGTTCAGAAAGTCGAGCAAACTTAAAGGCGATGAGAGATCAGAATACAATCTGCCAGTGATTTCCCTCGTCCAAGAAGGGAAGCTCGCCTTACTCCTGGACACTTCCTTCTCTTTCCTCCCACTTTTCCTCCCTTCTCAACGTCCACGTCTCCTGTTTCAACGTGGACGCAGAGATGAAAGGGAGAGGAGAAAGACAATCGCTGGGCCTCCCGATGGGAGACTGATTCAGACATTTTTGATGCGATCATCAACAAAATCAGCCGTCAAAATGTTAAGTGGTCCTCCATTTTCTTCTTCTTCTTCCTTCTTTCGGACACCTCCCTTCGTATTCCTCCTTTCCTCCTCTTTCCCTCCCCGTCCACGTCCCTTCTCTCCTTTCAACGTGGACGTCGTCTAAAGGAGGGAGGAAGGGAGAGGAGAGGGACAATCATCCCCTCCCTCTTCACGTCTTCTTCCCTTGGCCCGGGCCATTGTTGACACACTGCGGCCGAATGGTCGGGCGGTCTCTCCGTTCTCCCCGATCTCTCGCTCGCTCAGGCCAGAGAGCGATCACAGACGGCAATGAGGGTTCTGACTGCATTCAGAGACAGCAGCTCGGAGCCCCCCGGAGCCCCTACCATAACCCCCTCGGACGAGGCGAGGGACCGAGCAAGAGTCGGGAGGGGCCAGAACCCGACAACAGAATAGAAAATGCAATGGCGATTGTGAGGGATGGACGATGGACAAACAGTACCGTAATCCGAGGGGTTGAGACAGAGAACCAAGAGTTGAAGGGACAACAGTCGATCCTGAAGAACTTACTGTATGATAGAGAGTTGCGTGTTCTACGGATGGACTTTCGATAATGTATAATGGTCATCTTTAACCGAATGATGATATGTTATTTAACATCAAAGTCCCACTACATTGGTCGACCATACGGTATCCGGATAGATCTACGTGTAAGCTTTGCTCGAAGCAGTGAAACCATTTCGAAAGTGATGCTTAGCCATAGATACGAGATAGATGAAGCAAGAAGATGCTAAAGAAAAGAGGGGATCAGTGGTAGAACCATCACTGCGAGTGGGGTTATCAACGTGAATACGGTTTGTTCTGTAGCTGTTTTCTGTTTTCGAAATAACACGGATCTTAGCAAGCTCGGGATGCTCGGAATGAGAGCTATTCATATGAATCATGGTTGTTACTGTAGCAAATCAGGCTTGAATGTTTTCACACACCTTTCAATCAAGCTCATTTTTCCGTTACCGTTCACAATTACCTTATTACAAGTTTTTTCCTCGCTGAATCCCTCAACTCTTCGGTACTATCAAGCTCCTGCGACTATACTCGCTCAATCTGTCTCTCCCGATCTCCCCCTTGCGGGGATCGCTCTGATGGCAGCGATCATCCTCCACTATAACAGTCGATTTTTCGTCTAACTCTCTCCAATCGCCCTGCTCTCTCGCCTTCTCTAGCCCTGCCCAACTCGCGCCAAACCGGACACCGGCCGGGTAGGTAATCCGCATGGTGGTGGCATCGGGAAAGTAGGGACTCTACCCATTTGGCATGCTATATCGCTCTTTCTGGCCAGAAAAATGATCGGTAAAATTGAGAGATTCGCTGTTCGAGGAGAGGGAAGGGGACTGATCGGCTCGGAAAGTGAGTGGAAGAGAGAGAGAGAAAGGGACACAGTTGCGTAAGTCGTTTTCGCTTTCATGTAGCTGATTCAGAGTCAGCGAGCATACTAACAGGGCGTATTTCCACGTTGAATGATGGATGGTATTCGGCTGTATCGGAGTCACCTATCCACTACTCCTTGGGCAGTTCCTCACATAGAGCGATTGAAACTCAACCATTTCGCAAATGAGAAACTACTTTGAAATTGTGACATGTTAGTACGAAGAAGCAGATACGAAGCAGACATGGAGTCAGTGCTTGCCTGATTTTTAGAGATACTCCGTAATTGCTAGTTAGCTAATGAGACACCCAAGATGTGTCTGACTTAGGAAAACATGCAAAAGAAAGTCTTCGATCTCCAATAGGCTTTATGCAGAGTTATAAATGTCTTTATCTACACGATTCTATCCTGCGCAAGTACCACCATTAGATGTTCTCTTATGATTGGCCCTATCTCAATACCCTCAAATACTAAAAGTGATCTCATGATTGGCTATCCTTCCATCACTTCTTCTCACATTCTCCCTTCCGAAACACCCTCTCAATTCCGCATGATCACTCGTGCGACTGACTCGCTGATAGAGTATGGGAAGTGTGGAGAGATGGAGAGTAGGACCATCGCTGACGAAACAACAGCTGGCCCAGTAGTGCATCCCCTCTTTCTTGCTGCATGATTGCGTAACAGTAGGTTCAGCAAAAGTTGTGGATACAATGATGGAAAATACTTTCGAAATTGTATCTTATTTTAATTTTTTTATGAATAGGAGCAAACCCCGCTCGATTATTCTCATGATTGGCTATCGTCACTTTCCCTTCCTTCCCGAAACAACAGCTGGCCTAGTAGTGCATCCCTTCCATCTCTCGTTGTTAGCTGCGTGATTGCTTCGCTCGACAGCAGCCAGTTGTTGTCTTGAGCATCATGGTCAGTTGTCGAGCAGTATACTTGGTGGATGTGAGATTCCTTTACAGACTGCAGCTCCATAGTAAAGCGGCATTCAAACTATTCGAAACTGTAGTGGTTTTATTAGTAGACAGCAGCCCGAGCAGTATACTTGGTGGATGTGAGATTCCTTTACAGACTGCAGCTCCATAGGAAAGCGGCATTCAAACTATTCGAAATTGTAGTGGTTTTATTAGTAGACAGCAGCCAGTTGTTGTCTTGAGCATCATGGTCAGTTGTCGAGCAGTATACTTGGTGGATGTGAGATTCCTTTACAGACTGCAGCTCCATAGGAAAGCGGCATTCAAACTATTCGAAACTGTAGTGGTTTTATTAGTAGACAGCAGCCAGTTGTTGTCTTGAGCATCATGGTCAGTTG
>LS511435.1:1086795-1118591 GCA_900490845.1 Pristionchus japonicus | reverse complement strand
CAGCAGCCAGTTGTTGTCTTGAGCATCATGGTCAGTTGTCGAGCAGTATACTTGGTGGATGTGAGATTCCTTTACAGACTGCAGCTCCATAGGAAAGCGGCATTCAAACTATTCGAAACTGTAGTGGTTTTATTAGTAGACAGCAGCCAGTTGTTGTCTTGAGCATCATGGTCAGTTGTCGAGCAGTATACTTGGTGGAGATGAGATTCCTTTGGAAACAGCAGCTCTATACATAGGAGAGCGGCATTCAAACTGTTCGAAACTGTGGTGATTTCAGCAGTAGACATCTTGAGCATCTTGAGCATCATGGTCAGTTGTCGAGCTATACGCTGCTTGGTAGGTATGATACCACTCGAGAGACCACAATCTTATCAACTAACTGACTGAGATTTTGAATGCGTGATTGCTTTCGCATCACAACCATTTGCCGAGTAGTACACTTGGGTGGTAAGAATCAAAATGAAAATTCTATCTAAAGATCAAGAAAAACGAATTTTGCTATGCCAGAAATGCGCGAGATAAACTTTATTTTTTTAGACTATTTTCACTGGCCATGTGATTATCCGCCCAGCGAACTCAATTCACTTCAAGAATGGGTGAAGCACACCTAAAACTTTTTGAATATTCCCAGGGTTGATCCTTCCGCATCATGAGAAAATGATCGACTGAGTACTTTCCTCCTGTTAGCTGCTGCGTGATTGCATCGTCGACTCAGTCGCCAGTTGTTGTCTTTTTGTCATTCTTCTTCTTCTCTCTTCTGGTCAGTTGCCTCGTTGTCGTCCCTCCTTCCCCCTCTCTCCCTCTCTCTCTCGCTATACTTTCGTATACTTTCTCTTTCTCTTCTCAAACGAATTTCACGCGGCTGTTGGCTTCTATTTCGCTTTTTTTCGCTGTTGAAACGGAAATGCGAGAGGGTTGACAATGTCAATGCATTGATATTGTCACAGGATCGCCTAGTCAATCACCTTCGTCTCTCACTTGGGTTTTTGAGTTTTTCGGGCAATCCAAATCGCTGCAGAAAAAATCTGAAGTAACTTTGACAGAAGGTTACTCGGTAACTCCGGCATAAGATCACCGATTAGCGCTGATTGTTACAGGCATCACAACATTGTCACTGTCAAGCAGATACTCAGTTCGCACCCAAACCGCTGATCAGATTGCAGCGTTTCACTCTATACTTTCGTATACTTTCTATTTCTGGCCTCTGCGAGAGGGAGTCCAGTAGTCTTTCCTGCCCTCGCGTCCCCTTCCTCCCTCTCCCTCCCTTTCCCTCTCTCCCCTTCTCTCCTTTCCACGCTGCTCCGCTCGTTTTTCGTACTACTATCTGCCTGCAGATCCCCTCCACTTTCCCTCTCTTTTCCATCTATCCTTTCACTTTCTGTCTGATTGCCAAATCACTGTCTCTTGGATCCTAATCAGAGAGCGATTGAGTGCAAAAGCTGTAGCAAGTTCTCAGAATTCTGGAACAATTTTCAAGCCCTGAAATGATAAGAGAATTGAGCAATGAGAATTGTAGTCTGTAAGAAAAGGCTGAACCAGTAGCCAAAAAGTGCAAAATCTATTCTCCACGCATTTTCGTACTACTATCTGCCTGCTAATCCTCAACTCCCTCTCCTCCCTCTCTTCCTTTCACTCTCCTTCCTTCCTTTTTCACTTTCACTCTTCTTGACCGCGCTTATCAGCTGACCGTTTCTAGTGTTTTCGAAAACCTTACGAACCCTATAATTTGGAACTTCTGAAATCCAAATAATATGAAAAGTAGAAGAAGAAGTCCGATGTTTCAGGGCAGAGCTAAACAAATGCGGAAACGAAATTCCACGCCGTTTTCCTACTACTATCTGCCTGCTGATCCTCTTCCTCTTCTCTCTTTTCTCTCTTTTTCCCCCCTCCTCCTCCCCTCTGATTGACCGACCAACGGACGCGGACGAGAAGAGAAATTTCATCCGCCCGTCCTTCCTATCATCTGACTAGCGATGTTCTGGTCGAAACTAGAGTTGCGATGGTTTGCGATTATCGATTGGCAGCTGAGATAAAAATGATTTTTCAGTAACGTTTCCCGTCCGTGACTAACTTGTCATCCGTCATTTCATCTGACCATTTTCTGATCGGTTCCTAATATCGGAAGATATCTCGTGTTGTTATCTTGCACTTGTTGTTCCACACTATGAGAATCCTACGGCAACACTTTGCAATCCATTAGGATAGCCACTTCAGCTTACGGTAGCCTCATCTACTATGCTAATCGATTAACGTAGGTCAAAAAAGCCTTTGAGGGTCGCCTCCCTCCCTTCTGCTATAGTCCGTCTTTCTATCTTCCCTCGGTCCTTCGACATACTCTCTCTTCTTCCTCCCTCTCCCTCATCCGGGCCTCTTCTCCGTAAGTGCAGTGGCTAGTCGTTTTCCCCTCCTCTTCTCGTCTTTCTGAATCTCTCCTTCTCGCGTGCTCTCTCGCTGTCTCTGGCCGGGGTCCCTTCCTTTTCCTCCCTCTCAACGACCGCCCGACCGACCCTCCATCCACATTATAGCGCCCGGCTTCCGTTCTCGGTCGTTCGACTAGATAGATGCAATGGTCCGGTAGACGAAATGGACAATAGAACCTTTTCCTGAACCCTCACCACTTACTTCGACTAGACCCAATGGTCCGTTGTCTTACTTCAGTTCTCTATCTTTCTTTATCCGCTCCCGATTGCTACAAAAGGCCGACATTTGTACTTTAGAGAGCCAGTGGTCTTCGTTCCCTTCCGTGGGAGTTTCCTGTCTGGAACTGTTAGACTTTCGCTGGCTTTCCTGTAGCAATCAACTGTCTCCCACTGTCCGCTCTCTAGCCGCTGCCCTGTGGAAATTCCCTCGCGTTTAACGACCGAGGAATCAAACACCGACCGATTCATTCCAATCTCCTTCATGCGTTTTGCCACATTGCCTCTCATCTCGCTCTCTCCAGGGTCACAAGACGTTTTCTCCATTTCGCATGATCACTAGTCTGTTAGAGACGCGAGAGAAGACGACAAAATGAGAGAGTGGGGCCATCGGACGTCACAAGATCTGTGACACAGAGAGTCAGTGTGTTGATCGCCCCTGTCCCCCTGGTCACCTCTCCTCACTACCTCATTCCTCGGTTTTCCTCCGATTTCACGTTGTTTGTCACGGTCAGAACCTTCAGAATCTCTGCTTTGCCTTAAACCCCAACCGTTTTTGTTCAGAAATGGTTGCTTGCTCGCTTTGACCGAAAAGTGAAAGGTGAGGGTCAGTAAAATATTCGTCCGTCCCTCTTCCTCTCTCTTCTAACACACGCATCTGTGTGTGTGACATGTTTTTTGTTGTTCCCTGCATACTTGTAGGTAGCGAAGGAGAGAGGGAGGAAGGGAGCGCACATACAATTCAAGGTCTCTCACCACCTTCCCTACTTTCACCCTCTGAGTCGGTCACTCAAGTAGGGGAGTAACCTCAAGTTTGCGAGCGATTTAAGATTTGAGCGTGTCTCTCGCTCGCGTCTTTTAGATGCATCGTTGTTGTGACTATTCCTTCCCTCTCCTCTCCTCTCCCTTTCGATTGGAACGACGGGGGGAGCAAACCACTCCTCGTTCCTCCTTTCCCTTTCGTCCATTCAGTGAATGGCATGGATCAACCAGATCCACTCTCACTTTTATTCCCCCCCCCCTCTTTCCCTTTCTCCCTGCCCTCATCCAACAACTTTCTACTATCCCCCCTCGCAAGTAGACCGGTTGTTGCTCTTCCTCTATCCTTCGTTACGCAACGGCCATTTATCCCTCTGCGCTCTTCCCTCCCCAGATCCACTTATGATTACGGTACATGGGGGCTGAGCCGGATACGGTAGATCAGGGAAAGTGGCGCAAGGGGCAGCGATGCGTCACCAGTGGCTCCTTGGCTCCACACGTAATTCCTTTCTCCTTCTTTCTCCTTCGTCATTTTCTCTTTCATTCCTAGCCACGCTCTGATATCAGTATCTCTCCCCCTCTCTTTATCACTATCAACGCACAATCACGTAACAATGTCGCAGTCCCTCTAGTCAGCCGTCGCTGAGGAAAGGAGAAGGGGAACATGTGTTCCTCCGTTAATTCTCCTGTCTGACTCCCACCATCCGACATGCTCTCTGGCTCTGTCTGATCAGGAACAAGAATAGAATAAACTCTGGCCGAGAGTTCGCTTAGTCGGGAAGATGGCGAGGTGACCATCAAGGGATCATATTCACAGGGCAGCGATTTCCCTTGACCGTTCATACCTGAACTAAGGGAACAAGCTCCCAGGGCCATGGGCCGCAAGCGAAATTCCTTGGACACTGTCCACTCTGCCTTATCTGATCCCCGATTTGGAACGAAAAGTGAAAGGCAAGGTTGCGTAATGGGGAGAGGAGGGAGAGGGAGGAAGAGGCACCGGAGGGCAGCTCTAAGGAAAGAAAGAGAAGAGGAGGGAGAAAGGAGGAGGATATATCCGGTTCTGTGCTAGCCCCCTTGTCCCTTTCTAATGCCAATGGGGCGATCTGCAATCGCGACCCTTCCCTTTCACCCACCAGTCACTTTCACTGCCATTCCCTTTCGTCCGGCTAGTCTAGCTGACCTACCGTATGTCCTGGCTACAGTGACCAGCATATCGCTACAGTAGTCTAGAGAATGCTAAGGAACCATAGAGGTGATCATTGATCCCCTAGACTAGATGCTACAGTAGTCTCACCGTAGCCCCTGCTACACTACTCCAGAATCCTCCCCGCTCGCAGCTCCTATCGTTATACTCCGGCGTTGTGTCTCCCCCTTCTCCTTCTCTCCCTTCTCCCGCTCGCTCGCTCAACACAACAGCAACGCTAGCATATACAACGAGCGAGAGGGAGCCGACTAGCCTGGGTCTCTCCCTTCGCCCCAATCTCTTCTACTGTCTGTTGAATATGTCGGATATCATCTCCTACTGATTCCAGTCTATCCGCCCCGGTAGTAGTACTCCAGCCAGCCCCCTCTTCTTTCCCTTTCATCCGCCCTATGATCCCTAGTGCCATTCGCTTCTTTCACTACTTTCGCCCGCCAACTTGTGACCGGTTTGCCATCCTCCCTCTCTGCCCTCTCACTCATCCCCCTCTGTCCTCCGGCCTTTCTCTGGGTGAAAGTGGGCAGCTTTCACTAGCTTTCACTTGAGATCGGCACTGTTGCGAGATAAGTCTATTCGAATCGCCCACTATCTAGTCTTTGATGATCGAGGCAGAAAAAGGTTCCGAGAATGCTCTAACTCTGGCCATTCCTCCCTGTCTCTCGTGTGCTTTGACCGTCGAGAGATGGTTCCGAGAGCACCGTTATCGAGTACTGCGAGTGACCACGCATGTAATTGCTTCTCGTGCATACTCTCTCCATTTCGCATGCTCTCTCGCCCTGACTCGCTAGTGATGAGCGCTGTCGAGAAATGGACGCAGTTCCAGCTAGGTAGCCCGGTCGCGGTCTCTCGATCTTGCATGCTATCTCATCCTGTCTAGTAACCAGAGAGCGCCGAGAAGGGAGAGCGTTGCTCAGTTCCACCCTTCTCCTCTTCCTTCCGATCACTCTCGATAGAAGTTGCATGAATGCATGCATAGCAACAACTTACAAGTTATCGCTAGCGTCCATCTTGGTCATTCGTGTAGCCCATTAATAGCTGCCTTCTAGAAAACAGTCCCTGAATCCACCCCCCCCCATCTTTGGTTAGTGTAGTCAACGGTACCTTGATGAGGACATCTAGCTGAGTACTCATCCAATTCCCAAACAGGGAAGTCCCGCCCCTTGGATTCCTCGTTCTCCAGACCATCATTGAGCGGTGCTTGGTCTGGTGAAGCCATCCGCTGAGTTATCATGCCATCTCCAAACCGGGAAGTTTCCTCCCCTCCTCTGATCGCTTCCTCGTTGATTCTCTTTGTCATCTCTCTTCTGCACCATCGATGGCATCGTCGTGTGTGATCAAACACTTCTGTAGACTCTTTTCGTCTTTCCCTCTCGTCGTTTCTCCCTCTCTGGGCAGAGTGACGAAATAGCGAGCGATCAGCGGAGAGCAAACAGTGTAGACGTAGATGCCACGGGGGGGGGGGGAGGATCTGCCCCTCTTTGGGAACTCCCATCCAGGAAGCTTTGGCGCTGCTGCAGTCACTTGTTGTGGACGCTGGCTAGGCAGTTGATAACTTTGGGAACTCCTCCCATCTCCCGCGATCCAGGAAGCTGCGTTCTTTTTTCTGTGTTGTTACGAGAAGCGGCTGCAGGACAGTCGCTGGGCGTTTGTCCTTTATCGGACACCGTTCGTTCACTTGCGCTGGGAACTTCCATCTCCTGGGAACTCCTCGATCCAGGAAGCTGCGTGGCTTTATCTGAGCTGTTGTCCACGCTGCAGGATAAGGGACAAGGAGCGACTACAGGACAGTCAGTAAACGCTCTTGCTTTGGGAATTCCTCCCGACCCAGGAAGCTGCGTGGCCGGGGCGCTTTCTCCTCTTGTTATTGTCCGAGGCTGCAGGACGCGGAAGCTTGCGCCGCTGCAGAGTTGTTGATGGTCCGCCTTATTTTCTGACCGAGGAGCCAATGTGCTGTTTATCGTTCTCGGAACTCTGCAGCATTGCCTGCTATTGTTCTCTTTTGATGCAGCCCGCTTGATCTTTTAGCCACTCTTCCCCCTCTTATGCAATATCCTGTCGAATCAGCGAGCAACAATTAGTATGGGCACAACCACCAACACTGGCTCTCCCTTTCGATATGCCCTCGACGCAAACCGGACTCATCCTTTCCCTCTCCTCCTCTTCCTACTTCCACTTTCATCCTCCTCCCCTGTCCCTCTTTCCCTTTCACTCTTTTTGGCACTCTCACTTGCGCAATGCCAGAGCAGCAGAGCAATTATTAGCCAGTCCCCCCTACCACTTTCACTGGCCATTCGCGCGCGCCGATTTTGATGCGAAGAGGCGATGATCCGATGATTTTGGGGAAGGGGACAATGTCCCTCGAAGTGAATCACTATAGATTTTTCTTGATCTCGCTAGCATCCCTATCACGCTCATCTCTTAGACCTGTCAATCTGTCCATGATCTTCTGGATCCTGAAGTGCGCGCTCGTGGCGTCTGATCACTAGCGCGATCACTTCCTTCTCGCTGACCTCTTCTTCAGGAGCGCTTTTTCATCCGACATGCTATCACGCCTATCATGGTGATGCGTGATTACACATTGATCTCTAGGACTCTGGAGCGTGATTTATCCAAGTCCAGCCCGGACACAACGCTTCCTCGTCTAGTGTGCTCGGAGGCACACTTTCTGTTTCTTGATCGCGTCTCGTCCCTACCGTCTAGCTGATCTCTAGTGCTCATTTCATCAAGTTGAGACCGCCCACATCGCTTTCTTCTCATCTTCAGTAGGCGCACCTTTGCGATCTCTCACGTTCCGATCACTAGACAATTGGGGCATTCTGTGCTTCCTTGAACTCCACCCTCTCGCTGATCGACCTGATCTTTTGGGTGCAAAGGCGTGATTTCGTCAACTCCTCCAGACCGCCCATTGCGCTTCCTCTTCATCTTCAGTAGGCACACCTTCTTCTATGTGATCTCTCACGTTCCGATCACTAGACAATTGGCTGAATTTCGCCAGACCGCCCATGGCGCTTCCTCCTCCGGTGACCTCATCTGAAGGGGGACGCCGAGGCAGGGGAGAGAGGGATAGTCCCCACTGTTTGCTAGACGATGGAGCGTGAGTCCCTTCCGCCCGGAGGGGCAATGGGGGGAGGGAATGGAGGGAGGGAGAGGCAGAGGAGAGGCAGCACCAGGAAGTGAATGACAGTGCCCTTCTTGCGCGTTCGATCGTTGGGAATTTTTTCGTTGCTTCCATTTCCACCCCCAGGGGTGACCACCGCGTTGCTGCATGTCTCACTTGTGCTGATCTGTATTGATTCCGTAGCTGCTCGAGCTTGGCGTTTACGGAAGTTGTTGCTCATTACTTACTCCAATCATCGATTGATTGCCTGCAGCTTGTAGGACTGGTCGCAGCGTTATTCCATTGCGCTGTTAATTGCTGCGGTACTGCAAAGCCCGGAGGATGTCTGACGCTCCCGGAAGTGGATGGCGATCAAATAGACGGCGTGCCCTTCTTTCCCTCCGCTCGCGCGCTTTTTCCTGCCTGGAATCTAGGGGTGATCGCTCGCATTTTCGAATTCTTGATGCTTGTGATAATCACATTGATTCCTTGATCAAAAGAAAGATTCCTCTCCCGGTCAACCATTCTTGTTGTCACTGCCACAGACACGTGCCCTCCTCTTCTGCATAATCCGTTTGTTATTTTTTCGACTACTGCCTATCGAATGACCCTCCCGTGTTCCGCCTACTCGACTTTTTTACTTGATCAAAGGCGATTTGCTTCGTGGCTGATAGTGTTCTCTCCTTTTCTTCCAGGAATCACTATCGAAGCATTTCGAAAGTCAGAAATTGATCAGCATTCCCGCGCTCCAAAACGTATCAGTAGCTAGTCAATCATGATCATTGATGCGATCACGTCCTTCTAGCTATCACTTCTTGCTTCGCTCATCTCCCTTCTCCATCATCTCTTTCGTGATACTCCGGGATTCTCTCTTCTCCTCCCCTCTCCTCCTCCACTTTTTGCTTGCTTGCTATTGCGTCCTTCTCCCCTTCTCCTTCTCCTCTTCCCCCTCCTCCTCTCCCCCGAGGGGAAAGAGGAGAGGAGAGATACCAGGTGTGCATGCATATTCATTTTTTCGCTGCTTCGTTTTCGCTCTTTTCTTTCGCTTTTGCTTCCTGCTTTTCGCTTTCTAGCACTGTCAGAGGGCTATCTGTTGGCTGTTTGTTCACTCATCAGCCCGCTCAATTGATTTTCGACAATCGTTTCGCAAAATGTCCAGCAAATCAAATCAAGTGCTCCATGCGCGCTATCTCTGCCTGACCATAGAGTACAACCTCCTATCAGTCTTCGCACCTGATTTTGCAACACTTTTTATCATCTTCCTGATTCGCCAGAAGGGACACTCTCCCCTCCTCTCCCTCTTCCTTACTCATCCTCTGAATCGTCCCCTCTCTCTTCCTTTTGTTCCCATTCTCCCTGTCGTTTCTTATCACCTCTGTTTCTGGCCGCGCACACGACCATTGTCCCTTCCCTTCTCACGTCATTCTCACCTCCCGAAGACAATCAGAAGACAATCAGAATCAATTCGACAATCGTCAATCCTCCTCCTCTTTCTTTGTCGAGTCGTTTCATCCTCTTCCTTCCATTCAGCATCGTCATTTTCTTTGCGCTCGCCCTCGTACATATGTTTGCCATCCATCCATCCAATCCATCCAATCCCTTCCCCTTCTACTTCCATTTCTCCCCTCTGAAACCTCTACGTCCAGCCCGCCTGACCCGGCATCTGGTGGGCGAGAGTGGGTCAGAGAGTAAGGGAAGGAGGGAGATCGTCCAGCCCCCCGCCTGACCCCTTACCGTAACTTGCGCCATCCAACCAAACGTCCCCCATCCATTCAACACTCAACGTTTGCGTTGCCAGCGCATACTCACAGTTTCTCTCTTTCTCCTATCTCCTCTCTCTGCCAACTCTCAACGGCATCGCCCCTCTACTTCCAGTCACTTTCTACTGAGTACACACATACCTCTCAATACCACACCTATCCAACCACCACCAACGTTTGACGCGTCGTGATCGTGACCGCTTCGTATTTCATCATGATTTGGCGCGATTATTGATTGGTCACACCACCGTATCCCTCTTCATACTGTAACTTTTGCAGATACAGTACACACATGAGCGGCGCATGCTCAGTCAGCAGCCGGTCGCGGACGCGCAAGAAGGCCGCGGCGGGCGGCGGCGCGCGAGAGGCGCGCGGCGACTCGTCCGCGCCCGACGCGGATGAGTCCGCCACGGACAACGCTCCAGGCGCCAGAGCCGGCAGCGGCAACAACAACAACAACATGGACGCCTCGAGCGGTAAGCGTGACTTCCATTTGTGCTCAAAAAGCCGCGATGACCCCGCTCACGCAATGGCAAATCGCCGTGACTCACGCACTTCCCAGTTGAGTCAGTGCGAAGCCTTGACTCGCTCAAGTGGTGACCCTTTGATAGCCCTGGCCCTACAGTACCTTTTGCAGGCTCGACCCCCATGGCCTCCTCGGACTCCGGCATCGACAGCTCTGCTGAGGTACATTTTGATGAATTTTTGGGTCAAAACACCTCAAATTCTGGATCAAAACAAGCCAAAACAATCGAATTTCAGGTCGAAATGGGCGAGCTCAAGAGCGGGTCGCCCATGTCGCGGGAGGGTTCGTCCCCGTCGGAGAACGGCGTGGACTCGATCGTGTGCGGAGAGTGCCACGCGCACTTCCCTCTCTCGATGTTCACCAGCTTCATCCAGCACAAGGTGCGGCATGGGGTAAGACGGCAGAGGCAGACGGTAGGCGTTGGGTACGGTAGGCGTGGGGTACGGTAGATGTGGGGTACGGTAGGCATGGGGTACGGTAGGCGTGGGTAATCGATTGGTTTTTATTGTTTTTCTCAAGAGATAGCTAGTGAAAAATCAAACCCGACAGGATCCATCAGCATTTGAGCGCCTCTTGAAACTCATCCAACCTTTACGAGGAAATGCGAAGAACTGGGGAATCAATACTCTACCGTAACCTACCGTAACCTACCGTACTTTCCAGGTGCATGGCTGCGACAAGGCCTCTCCCTCGATGGAGTGCGAGGACGACGCCCGGCCACTGTCCCGACAGTCCAGACGCCGCCAATTGTCCAGTCTCGCGCATCTTAGGTACAGTTACAGGGCCGGGAATTAGAGATCCGGGAAATCTATCGTTTTCGTTAGCGAAAGATCGATAAACTGAGAGGAATCAGTGGATACGGTCATCTCTTTGCAGGACCCGATCCGCCTCTGCGAACGTCTGCCATCCGTCCCACCCGTCCTTCCATCACAACGCGACCACCGACACGAACGATCTGCGTGAGTACTACCGTAATAGTAGAAGTGTGATTTGGTTTGATTAGTCTAGATTCCGCAGGCGGCTCTTACTGATCAAAACCACCGCTCGCTGTATATATAGCGCGCAGCATATCAACTGAGTTTCATAGGGGTCATGTATTTGCAACTGACTGTGGTTTCTAATTTTGCCCTGTCAGCTCTTTCTCTCGAAACAACTACTTCTCAACACATTTTGATGCTTGATCTGTGTCTCTCCGTTAGATTCCTTCTGCTATCTCCCTGATTCGGCTGCTTCGCGGGTACGCTCTACTCCAATTCAATCGATCACACGCGTCGTTCCATTTCGCCGCTTCTCCCTTCCTCCAATTTCTGTTTGAACTGCCATCCGGTCACAAGTTCGATGGGAGTGTCCGGGGTCATTGGCTCCGCCCCCTACCGTAACCGAGAGTCTCTGGGTCACCAGGGGTAGATGGGACAAACCGTCCCTTCACTCGACGTGAGCCGTCTTCTGACTCTTCTATTGTACGGTTCTCGCCGGCCAGTCGGAGCGAGAGAGTGTGCAAAATGAGGAGAGTGGGAACCATTTCTGACGCCGTTTGCGTCCGTTTGTATGCCGTGGTGTTGACTCAGAGAGGGAAAGGAAGGAGAGCGAGAGAGAAGGGAGAAAGGCAAAAACGAAGCAGAAAGTAGAAGGGGGCGAGGGAGAAAGTATGTCAAGGGGGACACTCATGCCGTTTGCGAGCGCACTGGGGGGACTGTACCAATGGTTTCACTCTTCATCCCTAGTGATCCCTCGTCAGCTAGAGCAGCACTGGTTCATCCCAATAATGACTGTCCGTGGCGAGGGCACAAGCGAAAGTAGGAGATTTAGCGAGGATGAAAGTGGGGAAGGAAAGGGAAATGGCAGACCGGTCCTACTTCTTACCACAGCCCTCTCTTATTCATCTCCATGCCAAGGTGAAGCCCCTCTCTCCCCAGGGTCATTCCTGACTAGTGCACTCCTACGTTTCAGTTGTCTCTGATGGCCATGGCGCCTAGATAGTGCTGCAAGCTGGTAGAGGCTGCCCCACTTTCCCTCGGCCCATATGTTTCAGACCATGTGCCCGGGGTTTGATGGCTGTAGCCTGGGGGACCGAGAGGCGATATCACAAGGGCCCTTTGTTCTCGGTCGTACGGAGAGATAAGCAGTTTCTATGCTCTCGGGGCAGTAAGAGAGCCGAGAGATCAGGCAGGAGTAGGAGGTTGATGGCTTCAGTCGCTATTCTTTCTGATAAGGCAAGGCGAGTGAGGGGCCGGCGATAAAACGTAGTAAAAGAAACGCAACAACGACCATGAATGACAGGGAAGTGCAAGCGGCGGACAGCGAAAGGGTGATAGATTCTGAATCTGTGGGGGTGTGCTCAGC
Source organism: Pristionchus japonicus (assembly GCA_900490845.1). Classification (NCBI taxonomy): domain Eukaryota; kingdom Metazoa; phylum Nematoda; class Chromadorea; order Rhabditida; family Neodiplogasteridae; genus Pristionchus; species Pristionchus japonicus. Next base: position 1,106,269 of record LS511435.1, on the reverse strand, counting down.
ATCAAAAGTTGTGCTCATATTCGAAGATGAAATGACGCTGAAACCTTACCGATGAAGTTGTGAACCATTTCGAATCAGCGCTCTGATCGGGATTCTGATTGTTGAATGTTTTGAAGAGACGAGACGATAGCGAAATCGCTCCAAGCGCTCAGACCAGGTTTTGCAACCATGTTGAAACTCAACCACACCCAATCATTTCGAAAATATTTGCTTCGTTTCTTTGATCTCCGATCTCCTCAATCCAGTCGGGGTCACGCGCGAAGATTCCGGATCTCTCCCATCTACCCTCCTACTTAACCTCCCCCCCTCGGGGTCGTCGTCGAGAGTCAATCCTCCAGATGCCATCTTCCTCTACCTCTCTACATTCCTCTTGATTTCTCGCTCTGTCTGGCAGGCGAGAGAGCATGGAGAATGAAGAGATCTGTGAGATTCTCCATCCCGCTCACACGCAATGTGTGCTCAGCGCGTGGCGTGGCAGAGTGTGTTTGGTGAACAACTATCTGGGCTCTCCCTCCTCTTATCGCCGTCTGACCCTCTCCAATCCCCACACTCTCTCACTCTGTCTAACTGTAGAGTGTAAGGTGCCTTCTCTCCCTTCCCCTCCTTCATGGAAAATGGCAAAGAGACGTGGATACCCCTCTGCCAAACAGTTTCCTGCTATTGTTGGAGTAAGGGGACGTTGTCCCATTCAACGGGAATCGATTCGAAAGACGGGAATGTGATAGCGAATGGTGCGTTTGATCGGATACTGGCGCTGATCACAAAGTTGTTAAACTTCCTGATCGATTCGAATGTATCTAACGGCGGATTAGGGGTGGATGACTACATTATTCCGCCGATTTTGAAATGAGCTAAAGAAGCTGATCAGCAAGGTAGAAACACCCTGCCATCCGCCAACAACCGTTTGGCCCCTGCCTCTTCCCTCTTCCCAATCCTCAAACACTCATCTCACGTCGACGTTGACGTTGAGAAGGGGATTGTCTCCAGAGGCAGGAGAGCAAACAGACGCCGTCCCCTTCGTCGGGGACGTCGTCTCCCACTCCGTCCGCCCTCTCTACCCTCCTCCTCCCTCCTCCCGCCCCTGCCTCTTCCTCTTCCCTCCCTTCGCATCGATGGCGCAATCAAAGGCCGAGCGATAGAAAGAATACGAGAGTAAAACGATAGCTCGTGATCAGTGTTGAAACGCAGGGACTGGAGGATTACGCGTGGATTAAGGAGATTACGGTAGCTGACCCTCCTCCACACGGGAGAGAAACTGTTAGTGGCATGACAAACAGATGCTTTCTCCGTTACTCGCTGGAGATATCGCCTGTCTTGCATGATCTATCCTGAGCTCAGATAGGTGAGAGAGCATGCTCAAGAGGGAGAGCGTCGCTCATGCTGCTACTGCCTCTTCTTCTTTTTCTCAACGTGAAGGAGAGGATAGAGAAGAATGGGAGAGGAGGAGAGGGGACATGTGATTTCGAGAAAGAGGAGAGGGGTCGAGAAGAGAGGAGGGAGGAAAGAAGAAATGGACGCAGCAGCGGAATGAATGGCTAGAGCATATGGGCCATTGGGCGAGAGGGTTGAGAAACGAGGGACCGAAACTGCAAAATTTTCAGCATTTTGCAAACAAAGTGGGCGAAATATTTTTTGCTCATGAGAATCCGCTGTCCTGTGAAACTTATCGCGTTTTCAGTACAAAAGGCGTAATTACAAAAATAAAATATAATAAAATCAATAACTTGCAGACGAGGACAAGACCGTAACGTGCCACACGTGCAAGGAGACCTGCTCGGATCTGTGGTCGCTGGTCAAGCACTGCCATGTCATGCACGGTCTGAGGGTGTGCCAGGTACGTTTACTGCTTTTGTCCGTTTCAATGTCTTCCAAATAAGTTAGGTAGCAAGAGAAGGGTGAAAAAGTGTTAAAGTGTTCAAATACGTTTGCCTCATTGGTCTGGTCAACAGATTCGAAGCCAGCCTAGTAAACTGAGTGCTCCAACGATTCTTGAAATTTTAGAACGTTGACCAAAATTTGATTTTTCTTTCAGGAGGACATCTCGGACACGGACGTGATGACGACCTCCACCTCCTCACCTCAATCCTCCTCCCTCGAGTCGGGCGTGTCCTATCGAGGAGGCGCGGAGTACTCGGGATCCGGGGAGAGACGGGATTTGATGGAGAGCAGAGGTATAGAATCATCCCATCATTTCTCATTATCACCTGCCAGAATTATCAGAAAATGACATCGAAGTAGGCGAGGTAGAACTGATCTTTGATCTCTTGCAGAAACAATGACTCCGACGACTCCAGACAAGAGAATGAGCACCCCGCTGCAGCACTCGCTGAAGGGACTGCAGGTTGGAATTGTATAAAATTTTGTTGTTGTAAATCTTTCAACCCGAGATGCAATTGTCGATGGTTTATCTTCAATGCCTATGAGCGTACTGTGAAACACATTTCGATCAGACTCAGTCGAAATATACCACAAACGTGAATTTAGAACGATCATTGAATCGATCCGATCTCTATCTGCATTCTCTCTGATTGGTTTCTATTTCAACTCAGGCTTCCAACAAGTCCGCCTTCTCGCTCAACAACTTCTGTACGGAGCGCCTGAAGGAATTCGCGGAGAAAGTGCAGGAGGAGAAGGCAGGGCTGTTCGCCAATGAGAACAAGCGGTAAGTGTGCAGCCTTGCTCCGGCGAGTGGGGTGGGAGAGGGGGATACGGGGGAAGGGAGCGCGAAAGGGAGAGAGGAGAAGGCCGGACTGTTCGCCAATGAGAACAAGCGGTGAGGAACATCTCCTTTCAGTGAGAAAATGATGATCTTTGATCTTCCAACAGCCATCAAAGAGGGCGTGGTCTAGACATTACATACTACAATGATTATTGAGAAACTCGCAAAGATGCGGCGATATTAGGTTTCAAATATTCCTAATCTTCCCGTGCGAGAGTTTAGTACCAATATCGCTGCCTCACGCGCTACAAAAACAACATAATGTTTAATTTCTTTTATTTGAAATCTCGGTAGTATCGTTTCCGATAAAACTATTCAAAGCCGTATTTGTTTATGTTTATTCACTGACCATAATTTCATCTACAACATTTTGAATAGCTCACAAAATAATCTTTCAGTCTCGGCCGTCTCATCTCCGAGGGTACGGACGAGGAGCACGGCGTGTCTGCCTTCACTCCCGCATCGAATGCCTTGAACGGCTTCGCCCACCAGATCCAGGGTGGAGCGCAGACGGGCAGTCTGTTGCAGGTGAGAAACCCTGTTTTCCGATTTAAAAGAACTCAGTTTTTGAATCTTGGAAAGCGGATTCTAAGAACCAAATCTGTTTCATGCTTCTCTTATCTTCTCGAGCGAGAGCTGGCGTTGATCGCTGGTTGATATTCATTTCAAGAAAAATACGATAAATTACTTTCGACGATAAACTACTTGTTTTGAGTGATGATCATAAATAAAATTCGCAGAACCTCTGGTCGCAGCAGATTCTAAATACCTAAAATGAAGTGTTAAAATTACTAAAATTCAATATTGCAGAACCTCTGGTCCCAGCCCACCATCGCTTCGGCCATCTCCAACTACTACTCCTCCACGATCAACGAGTTGTCCTCGTTCAACACGTCGGCCGCCGCCGCAGCACTGCTTGGGTTGAGCAACCAGGTGAGCTACGACGTTTCAGGTCTTGATTTAGAGAGGGAATACATAAATGACAACAATGAATGAGCAACCGAAGCCGACATGTGTTGTATTGAAGCATGTAGGGTACAGATATCATCTAGGCTGGAAAAATTTGTGGGTAACCAATGTCGATGTTGTGCTTAGTTGAAACATCGAAGAGGAAGAACCACAAATTGAGGTGTCTGCGAACGACCGGGATCAGATTCCAAAAGCGTTCCGAAAATTGCGACCGCCGGTCAGCGAGTAGTCTCGATGATTCTTCGATAGAGTGCGGCAAGCGAGAGTAGCCTCTCCTAACTGTCTTGTCATATCTTGCTTGCCGCACTCTGTTCTTGGTAAGGGGGTTCCAACTCTAATAAATTGATTCTAAGGTCTACGCTCAGCAGCAGTCGCAGCCTCACTCGGTGCAGCCCACTTCCGTGCCTGCGACTCCCACGCCGACCTCCTGCTTCACGCCCAAGCCCTTTCTGAGCGGGATCAAGTGCGTTTCTACTTGGCTAATTGAAATAGAGTCGCGGTGCAATTCAGTTATGCTTCTAATAGTTTTTATCTTTTCTTATTTGGGATCAAATCGATTGTTTGCACATAGAGCGTAATGTCATTAAAAAAACGCAATATCTATCACAGAACAGCCAGTAGCTAATGAAAGCCTATTTCAAGGACCGAGGAGCAGCCTATCCGTCCGTCCTCCACTCTCCGTCGCCGCGCCGTCTCCCCATCCGAGTGCGCGCCGCTGAGCAAGAACCCGAGGACCTCGTCGTCAGGTGAGGAAGAAGTTATCACACATTGAGCCTCCACGCAAACCGCACAGTATTCAAATTTTCACATTTCTGATCGGGATCATCCATTGCGATACATCGATCATTGTGAATCGGTTAGGTTTCATAGTTCTGATATTTTCCCAGGATAGTGATCATATCGATTCCATTGAAACATTGGCTGAAGAATCTAAAATCATCGTCTCATACAGTGGCGCTTCTCTAGCACTTTTCCACATATTTTTTTCAAGAAATGTCGAACTGATGCACTTACAGACGATTCGACTGAGCTCATTGTGGTGGACGACTTCGATCTGGCAGAGCCATCAGCCAGGAGGGCAGTGAACATCAAGAAGGAGATGTGCACGTACTGCAATAAGGTGAATTGATCAAGCTATTCAATACAGATTAGTCTAAGAATACGTTGAAATGCAGTAGTGCGTTAGTTCTTTGGTAGTTTAGAGTTTGCAAAAGGGCAGTGAACATCAAGAAGGAGATGTGCACGTACTGCAATAAGGTGAATTTTGAGCTTTCGAAATTCAATCCTAGTCCAAGCATATTCTGATTCTTTGGGTAGTTGTAGAAATTGCAAGAGCGGGGTAGAAAATGACGAAAAGATGCGCACGTACTGCAATAAGGTGAATTTCGACCTTGATACGGAAATATTCTGGGTAGGTTGTATAGATAGAGAAGGCGGAGCAGAAAAAAGAAAAAAATTTAATGAGGAACATATTTTTTGCATTAAAGAAACTGGCGAGCAATAATAATCATATTCGATGAACCATAAGAGCGAACCGTGAAACCGAAGCAATTCAGACATTCATACTTTGGCACAGTGTTCTGACCCCCATTGTTTTCTCCCGACAAGGGTGAACAATGGAATTATCTTTTTGAATTTTCCCGCAAAACCGTAATCAAACTGCAAATTGATCACGGAATGTAAGAGATTTGTGAAACGTAACGCAATTCTCCTGATCGCTTTTGTTACAAAATGAGAATCGAGATGCGTTTCGAAACTTCTTTAGAATCCTGAGTTTGCAGTTCCGTTAGGCCAACCCTCACCCTTGTCTGTCGGGATAGAACGCAGTGTTTGGGTGTATTGTTTGCCAACCACAATCAATAAAATCAATATCAGGTGTTCACGAACCGCTCCAACCTCATCGTGCACCTGCGCTCGCACACCGGAGAGAAGCCGTACAAGTGAGTTACCGTAGCCTACCGTAACACAACCTACCGTAATCTACCGTTATACAATCTACCGTAATCTATCGTAACCATTAGCTGACACATTTGGTGATCAGTCTACAATAGACAGCCTACAGTACGTTACCGTATATCAACCGTAACCACCGCATGCTATATGATCAATTCACCATGAACATGCTGCAGTAACCAACCGTAACCTCTAATCGATCTCAGGTGCCAGTTGTGCCCCTACGCGTGCGCGCAGTCCAGCAAGCTGACCAGGCACATGCGGACGCACGGACAGAATGGAAAGGTGCGAACTTGACATATTGTATTAGTGAATTCGAAATATAACGCCCAGCTAAGAAAACTGAAATGCAACTATGCTTCTGTTATGTTTCGCAGTTCGCTCAAGTGATCGATCGCGAGTTGATGGTCGATAACTCTCGCGTTGGTATTGGTGTCGCAAAATCTCACCACTTCAATTTGGATTTAAAAACCACCACAACATCTGACAGAAATATTTTAAAATCTCATTGAAAAGGAAAAATCGAGAGTTTGAAAATGGTTCAATCAGCAGACCCATCACTGCTAAATCTGCTCGAAAAATTAAGATAATATAGCCGAAATGCTAGAAATGCGCGTCACAAACTCGTCAATCATGACATCCCAAGTTCAACGCATACAAAAATTAATCCATAAACCTTCAGGAGACGCATCACTGCTACATCTGCCAGATGCCGTTCACCGTTCACTCCACTCTGGAGAAGCACATGCGGAAGTGCGTCGTGAACAACTCCGCCAGGGCAGAGGCGATCAAGGTGAGGATGAAGAATCAATTTTGTTAATTTGGGGGACTCTCTGAGTGCGCAAGAGCAGATAGTTTGAGGCAACAGAAAAATGCGTGATAGGTTTCATCATTCCTTCATCCCAACAGACTGTCGCATATGTCAATTTCGCTTTCTTCGTATTTTTAAAATCTAAAATGTATTGGACCTTTCTATTCATAGAACCTGTAATGTTGATTCCCGACCGAGCGCGGGCAGGTCTTAATCTAGCATCTGCATACTATCATTGAACAGATCATAAGAATCGAATTCGAAAGAGAGCGTTGTTCTGAGGAAAACGTTACTGCATGTATTGTGAACGTATCTTCACCTCTATCCCTTACCAGGCCGAGCGCGGACAGGCCTCGCCCGAGGACATCAAGCCGTCCGCCTCCTCGCTGGCCGACGCGACCTCCCTCCTGGCCCTCTCCTCCGCCCCCGTGGCACCACCGTCGTCCGTCGGGCAGAGCCACCAGATCGTGCTCAACTGGCTGCAGGTGTGGTATTATGGATATGGTAGAATTGATACAGTAGGATAGACTGATCGATAAGTGGCTTTTCGCCGTTTCTGTAGCGTGGAATCACAAGATCGTCGCTATTTGGGTACATGCACGACTGAACGAAAGACTAGTTAGTAATTCTTTCAATTCTTTTCTTTCGAAAGATCGATTAAATCCGGCTAGGTTTCACGGTGCACATAATTGAATGAGTCCTGACATACTTTGATCTGAGCAAAATACGCAGTGAAAAAACTTTTAAAACAATCAATTTTGCCATCGCAGGCCCTGAACGTCTCCAACGCCCCGGGCACCTCATCCGGGCCCCTTCCCTCCGCATCTGCCTCCACGAAGGTAATATCAATGCTCCACTGTGTCATGTTTCGGCTCACTTTGCTCTATTCAAGTAGCGTCGTACAACTGTAAGCTGGCTATAAATGGATATGGTAGGATGGATACAGTAGGATAGGTCGATCGAGAACTTTTTTCTTTAATAATCGATATTAGATTGATTTATCGAACGATTTATTGATTTATTGAACGATTATCAATTTATTGATTTTTCGATTAATCAGGAGGACGAGTACGCGGGCGAGGAGGAGGACATGGAGGAGACGGAGGCCGCCGAGCTCAACCACAGGATCAAGCAGGTACGGTAATGGGGATCGAGAAGTGATTGGAGGGTATGGTAGAAAGGATAGTAGCTATCGAGAACTGACTGTACTGCGGGTGAGCATCACAGTTGAACCTGTGATCAACCACAGGATCAAGCAGGTACGGTAGGGGGATCGAGGACTGAGGTTGCGGTTAAGAGGGTAGTAGTGATCGAGAACTATCTGGAATGTTAGTGAAATAGTGAGCATGTACTGTAATCGGGAGTTATCAATTGATGAATGGCTTTATTATAGAATTGGTCCATTATTAGATTATCACACGGGAATTCTACTTGCTATTGAAATGAATTTGTACTAGAGAATTTGAAGCAAGCGTGAAACTTAACTCGTTCATCTTCATGAAATCGAACAAAAATATGTTACAGGAAGCCGCGATCGTCGCTTGAGCTCTACTCCACCGTCCATCTGCCTTCATTTTCACCCTTTTCTGTACAGTGTACAGTCCATTTTCTTTGTCGTCAGTGCCGCTTTAACTCGCTAGACCCTCTCCTCTTTCACACTCTCCTCGTATACATTACTCGCCTTGCTCTCCACACCAATTGCTCTCAACATCCACTTCTCCTCCATCCTTTCTCCCACCAAGGCTTTCAACCACCCATCTACTCGTGTCAATATACCCCCCATCGCCTCGAACCCTCAATAGAGACCACACACATGCTTTTCGTCCCGACCCTTTCATGTATACGGTAGTCCACTACTCCCTGTTCTTTCGTCCCCCGAGTACGGTAGTCAACCAACCCGTGAACCCGCCGTTGATTCGAATGAGCAGAAACACTGGCCTTTTCCTCCCTGTAAGAATCATTTCACGATAGTTTCAATGAATAGTTCTAGATCAACTCGTTTAGCTGTTCTTTTCTGGTTAGTCCCCAATCGCGTAGTTGATTTGCATGTACATTTGTTATACATACTCGCCCATCTACCCTACTACATCCTTTCTATTCACCCGCGCCCTCCAACCCGGTTTAGTCCACTCAGATCCCGTGATAACTTTCTACAACCCGTTGCTGCTTCTAATCCGACTAGTTCCTGCCTCAACCACCCGATGATCACTACCCCTCCCCGATTCCCCTCTCTAGCTCAGCTCCCGGTGACCACGCCCCTTTCTGTAAGCCCCTGAATACCCTATTAGATGTGATACATCCTACCCGATCACTCTTTCTACCACCCGCCCGCCGCCCCGTCAGATGAATATACACTGCGCTCTGTATGTCGATATAAGCAATCAGATACCTACTACCTATTACCCGCTCTCATCCCCATCATAGTCATTCGCCTAGTTTTATGCTGTAAGAAGACGACCAATCCCGCCTCTTTGACGGGGAGATCGTCTTTCCCTCCCCAATCTGTATGTATGAAACTTGGAATCAGTTCAAACAGTACCATTGTCTTTCCAAGTTTCTCCCTACTCGGCTAGCCCTTCATTCATCATTATCCACCATTTGTGTCGTTTTATGTAGACTGTTCGCTCCCTCCGTCTCTGCTTTAACACCAATCGCTAGACCTTTAAGACCATTTTTGACCCCTCTTTAAGTCAAGTCCAGGTATAAATAGAGACCACCTCGCTAGTTCAGACAGTTTCCAACGCTAGATCCATCGTTAGCCCATCTAGATCTCCGTTAGCCCCGCCCCATTTCTCCCTTCTCAAGTAATAAATGACTTTCCGAGCGGAGGAAAGCGACAGTTCACTGTAGGCGACACTCACACACGTTTTCTTTGTTCCCCCATATAAGTATTCAAATCGTGAAAGAGAGTCGTTAATAAAGTAATACTCTAGCTAGCGTTTTGTTCACATTACTTTGAAAAAAAAACTCATTTATCGATTCATTGAATACGGTACCGAGTGTACTTGTATTACGGTAGAAGAGTAGCTCAAGATAGCGGCAGCGCTTGACAATACTTTATGCGGTGCATACGGAACTCAAAAGATTTACTGGATTAGTGCGGAAGAATACCGATATTTATCGAACAAGAGTTACAGTTTACCAAGATCTGGTTGTATGCCAAATTCCATATGATGGGTAGGTCAAGAGAGCGGCAGCGCTTGACACTGGCATCGATGCACGACGGGCACTTCAATCCAGGCGAAGGCCGAGTCGAATCCCTCCTCGCAATTAGTCAGCTTGACCTTTTCCATCTGGAATTGCCGTTTATGGTAACAAAAGGCCACTGGCAGCAATATTTGCTTATGGATTTTTTGTTATTGGTTCGAGAATTTCGAAAAGCATGATCGACTACTAAGCGATTCCAGTTCGGCGAGTTATTGATTGATTACGGGATGAGACCCAAATTTGTATATCGTACCTTCTCGATCTTGGGCGCACACACGGAGCTGTTGTGGTGGCTGTGCGGGAAGCGATGCGTGCCTTCCTGGAACGATTAATCGATCGATGAATACGGCAGACTATTCAGCGTACTGCACAAATAATGAACACTAGCTACACTGTAAGGCATAGATTACAATTTCTAAAAGATTCACGGTTGGATGTGCTGAAGAGTATGACATCTGAATGAGAGGAGAACGATTTATAGTTACCTACCACGGAGGTCTTGCAGAATCCCCGGCAGAGTGGCAGGGGCACGTCCACCTTGCATTTCTTGCCAGCACTGTCCAATTTACTGGCAATGAGGTCGGGAATCTGGGATGCTTGGGCTTCTCATGTTGGGAAGATGATGCAAAACGAGACCAAAGATCACTCCCCCTCACCTTCATAATCCTCAAATCGCAGCCGGAGTCAGCAGGAGCTGCATGAATCTGAAGTGCTTTGGCGAATATTGATTCCGTTTAGGTGCGGCAAAACCCCCCCCCCCCCCCAAAATTCACCGAATCTATCAGCAGAAGAAACAGCAGAAGGAGTAGAACCAAGCGCATGGTAGACGAATGATCAACCATCCTTCTCTTCCATCCTACCAATCCTCCGCCTCACCACTAGCTGAGAGTGGTAGTAAATCGCGTACTTTACTGGGCACACTCGTGTCTCTAGTGTAGAAGAGAGGGCGAGAGTCTAAGAGAGACAGAAGTCGAAAATCTTCGATCCCGCTAATGAATGGCAGATGCGGGTGCGTTCGAAGGGAAGTTGGGAGCGCGTGAACTGAGCGAGATAATTTGAATTTGGATGAACAGGGTAATACAGAGGATCGTACCATATGGACGTAGAATAAGTCACACTGTAGGATGTTCCGTCCGTTCTTCCGATACAGTCTACCCTGTTTCGGCGGGGGCTGGGTCGGTGCAAAGGAGAACATCACAGCTAAGCAAATCGTGCTGTTAAAATAGACAAATATACACGGGTCTGTTCTCTCCAATAAGCGCATTCTCTGATTTTCTCTGATCAGCGCATGATTATTAGTCATGAAGCAAGAAGTGTTATAAAAGGAACAGACTCAAACTGAAGTCAACCAATTCATCTCAACATGAACTTCTTCATCATCCTCACCTTCTTCCTTCTCGCTTTCGCCGCTGCTCAGGATATGGTGGAAGTGGACGAGCCGGAAGTCGTGGAGAAGAGAGCGTGAGTGATTCGTACAATCTTCTCAAAGCTTACACCACCAATGCTTCGGAATACAATAGAATTCGGGTAACATTCGGTTTCTATTCCGCTTATATCCTATCACAACGAAGTACACTATTGTAATGCATGAGTTAGTGTGTGTTCAACTATTCAATTCACCCTTCAGCTGCAACCGTGGCAGCACTACGACTGTCGCCCCTGCTGGAGGTGCCGCTGCTGGCAGAGGTGTCTAAATTATCCTTTTTTGATTTTGCTTTTTCAAATATTAATTATCAATTAAAAAGTGATAATTGATTTAATTTAAAAAAAATAAAAAAAAAATATTCTAGCCAGAGGATCCGGCACGACGACCGCGTTCAGAGGAGGAAGAGGCAACAGGGGATGATCGGATATGATTGATTGCATAAAGAACATCTTCTCAGCGGGCATGTGTTTTAGCGCATGAATATTCCTTGTAAGGAATCGTGGTGAAGAGCAAGTTGATATTCCCAAGAAAGATATTCAGCTTCTAGATAGAGTCTACCACAACCATAGGTATCCGAGGGTTACCGACATAGAGATAGAAGCAAATTGAGGGATTTGTGCAGTTCAGATTGCTCAATGTGTGTAGAGAAAATATCAAAATTTTTAATTAACGATACGTTCACATATGAATATTAAAATTTCAATGGCTGCTTGCTTAGTTCACTGTTCATCAAGAACTCGCGGCCTCGTTAGAATGATCAATCTGTTTGATTTCCCAGTCACGCTTATCGATAACTTTCCACATCGGTTCAAGTCACGAATTCTGTACTTCCAATGATAATTACGTTCTGTTCGATCCATTGCCATTTCGTCTCTCGAATACCAGAAGCATGTTTCGATGGGTTCTTTCAGAGCAATGCCACTGGTCAGAAAATCGAAAAGAACTGAGATATGGGGTGTGAGTTAAGAGTATTGGCTCTCAAGATGACCTGATTTAGTAAGATCCCAGCCAATTGAGCAGTAAATGTGAAAGCTAAGCTCTAGCTTCTTCACAGAATGGTTGATAACAATCTGTTTGATTAGTTCTCTTAAAGAAAAAGGACCAGTAGAAAGATAAAAGTCAAACAAAGTGCTCACGCGGTTTTTGAGTCGAAAATTATCAAGTGCGAAAAGGACAACTCATTGACGCTCACAGCGCCAAGTGTATCTTTGATGAGTGGAAAGTCTTTAATCGATTCTCCACTAGACGAGATTACTTCAATCAGAGAGCATCTTTCGAACATTTTAGCAAAGAAATTTCGCATTTTATCAAGATCTAACTCCTTTCTGAAGAGCTTTCCATACGATGTAAGCTGAAATCGACTTTGAACAATCCTGTATGCAAAATAGTTAAATATCTTTCGAAAATATACCTCACTGCTATCATTTTTAATCCAGTGTGCAACGCCGAAGTAGTTCGCAAGTACACTTGGTATAGTAATTCGAAGATAGTACTGCTCGTTGAAAATGGACCAGGATAATTGCTTGAGAACGGGAAGGTGTTTTCGATTGCTGAGGTGCGAAGTAGCAACGTTATTCCATCGAAGAGAGATCTGAAAGATAATGTCATACTCTGTGAAGCCATAATGAATATACGAATGAACGAATGATCTTCACTCACTATCCTTATTTCGTTGAACGATTCTATTTCCATTCTGACGACCTTGAACATAATATCGGATGGCAAGTCAGCGAGACTCAGTTCATCAGCCATTATTGCAGACGTGGAATGTGATGGTGACGAATCTGAGAGGATGGGTTCAAGTCCAAGTAAAATGAAATGAAAGGAACGCTAAAAAAATGTCGTATCTACAGTCCCGCAGAGTCTCCCCTGCAACTAAAGTGGCGCGGAGAGTCACCGTGGGTTACCCCAGGTCACCCCGACTTTGAGGGGTCATTTGACCCCTTCAAAGTGTGTATTTTTTCTGGCTATTTTTGGCTATAGCCTCAACTCGTCAAGGGCTGTCGATCTGTGTATTTGGATCTCCCAAATTCCCATTTGATCTTTGATCTCGGTGATACTCGCCATTCTCCCCCTCCTCATTTCCACAATCCCTTGTCTGGAGAGAGACGCATTATTGCCATTCCACTCTCCCCTACTCCTCCATTGTCAGTCGGTTGTATTGTGACTTCCTCACGTGCATCCATTGATTGAGGAACTACAGTACTTCATTACAGTATTTACAGTACATGGAGACAGTACTAACGATATTTATCGATTTAGAGTACCATGAAAAAATATCTTTTTGAGGCAACTTTGTCTCAAGCCGACGTGGTGATCAAATGAGAAAAACTCAAATGCACAGTACTTTCCTGGTACTCTAAATCGATAAATATCGTTAGTACTGTCTCCATGTACTGTAAGTACTGTAATGAAGTACTGTAGTTCCTCAATCAATGGATGCACGTGAGGAAGTCACAATACAACCGACTGACAATGGAGGAGTAGGGGAGAGTGGAATGGCAATAATGCGTCTCTCTCCAGACAAGGGATTATGGAAATGAGGAGGGGGAGAATGGCGAGTATCACCGAGATCAAAGATCAAATGGGAATTTGGAAGATTCAAATACACAGATCGATAGCCCTTGACGAGTTGAGGCTATAGCCAAAAATAGCCAGAAAAAATACACACTTTGAAGGGGTCAAATGACCCCTCAAAGTCGGGGTGACCTGGGGTAACCCACGGTGACTCTCCGCGCCACTTTCGTTGCAGGGGAGACTCTGCGGGACTGTAATTTGTCGTATACTTACACTCTCTCAAATTTGAAAAAATCAAGCGAAGATGCGTCTGTCACTGTTTTTTGGCCTGATATTCAATTTTCATGCTCACGCTACTCAGATTTCGAATTATTTTATCAATTATTTAACAAAAATGAGTAAGAGCTCCGAAGAATTGACTTATGAAGGAATCCGCAAAATCAAATGATTTTCAAGTGATCCCATAACGTGTAATTGACAAAGAAAAAAAAGATTATTTTGTGAAAGTTGTTTGTTTCAATGATCATAGACTATGATTCATAGTTCGCTCCCCGCTTCACAATCATATAAAATACGAATTGCGTAAAATCAATGCGTGCAGATAACTTTCCATCTCTGCTCATATCATAAGCTCTCGATTGCCAACTGCCCAGTTGCACAAATGGGTTTCCTGGCCGAACCTTGAACCAAAGCTCGATTACGCCTTCCACAGGCAAACTTTTCAGCAGAAAATTAACAAGATCTGGAAAAGTGACCGTGAAAAGCCCCATCCTTTTTTTCGTATTTTTCAACCTGGTTTGATACTATCCCATGAAGGTGGCGTACGTCCATAAAATATTAGTTTAATCATTTTAATCGAATGGTTGTGGAAAAAATCGTTGAGTTCTGCTCTGAAAGAAGCAGTAACCTTCGAAAGAAAGATTGAGAAATATCATATGTAATTATCGTTTCAAAATAATGCTTACGAAAGTTCGGCATCAAAATTCTGTAGTTTCGACACTATTAGTTCGTGAATTACGACATCACGCATTGTGTATTTTGCAATGTGAAATTTTGTAAGCGCATCTCGGTCACATTCGAATTGTTCGATACGCGAACAACGAATGAAGAGTCTAGTCAGACAATATACCATTATGTGACACTCATAAAGTTTGTTAACCAATTTTGCGTAAGTAGCAATCTGAATAATCATCAAGATGGTCTCAAACTTTGGTCATTACTTACCATCTCATCACTTTTCGTGTAACTTCGCCATTTAGTGACCCCGAAATATTTAGCATACTTTCGGTCTATGCTAATATAGAAATATGGAGATTTCCAGATGAATTTTTTGATCAATGGAAGATGCTTTCGATCGCCAAGATGTTCAATGCCAATCGCGTTCCACTGAGGAGAAATCTGAGGAATAATCAAGTTGGGATAAGTTTTCGAGGAGCCTCACCATGCGGATATCGTCTATTGACTCGACCGAATCCATTCGAACGATAATGCGGATAATATCCGAAGGGAGGTTCGCTAGATTCAAAACATCACTCGAAATAGAAGTCATTAAGCGCCGAGTCTTCGAGAGATCTGGAATAATGTTTTCGAAATGCGTAGGAAGATAGAACTAATGCTAAGTAGATATCTTGCATAAAATACAGCAGCTCGCCGTGTTGAACAAAAAAATCCGTATAAACATGGTAAACTTACGAATGGGCGCTCTCGAAATGTTCGAATGAGCGCTTTACCGACGCGTGGAATAATTTCAAATACTTCTCTCATATGTGCACATTATCACCAGCCGCATCGTTGAAAGAGTCAATCGCTGGTTGCGAACACTTCTCGACTCGATTGTCTATCTCTGTCCATTCTCATGTTGCATCTAGGCCATGATGGACCAGCTCTCGGCAATATCTCATCAGATATCATTCGAATAATCTTGGGAATGGATCTGGACTCAATTGATGAAATGTGAATGGTGACAATAAAAATTGGTTCCCAAAATTTTAAACATTTCACGAATTATCCCAGATCTCTCGCCAATGGAATGCAGTCGCAACTGTGTATCTGAGCGAAAGAAAGCGACTTCCTTCTATACGTTTCAGTTGGTGTATTGACTTATCAAACTGTTGTCACCCCAATGTAATAATTCCCCTTAAATATTTGACATATTTCGGAATCAAGCACTGGGACCATGTGGCAAGTAGCACTGCGGTGAGAATTTACTGTGTTGAAAAAAATATTTGTCGAAATTTCAGTACACAAAACGAATTTTCTTCGGAAAATTCTTCGGAATGTAAACAGCTCAACAATGATTTGGCAAAAATTTTCGCTCGCTGTTCTTACGTGGACATATTCTCTATTCGTGCTGAGAAATTGAATATTATCAAAGATACATTGCGTGACGTTATAATTGAAGACTTGAGCATCTCGTACCTCAATCTTCGCGATTCTGAATTCGCGTAAGCTCTATACAGTCCCTGCCTTAGATCTGCTACTTCCTATTTCATTGCAGAACAACACTTCAAGATTTCGCCACTTCACACTCGGTTAAGAAATTGAAAATGAACTTTCTCAGTGAACCTAAAATTTCCTGGGATTTGATCAAATCAGGTATGTTGTGCGAAAAACCGCTTCATTCTGTTTCCGCACATAAACTTACTCAGATCTTGCTAAATTTCTACAAATCATCGTCAACGTGGATAGCGGGATCGAAGTTATCTTCTGGAATTTGGATAGATCGCTTCGACTAACTCATTGGAAAGCGAGAGTGGACGATTTAAACAGAATTGGAAACTTTTCGGCAACTCTGGGAACCGAGTCGTATGCAGTGGTTATCGTTGTGAAGGAAATGCTCAAATGAGCAATAAACGACATCAATCTCCTGATCTTTTCAAATGTGTTATGTGACCATGCTTATGAAATAAAATAAACGCACTGTAAACACGGATACAATTGTTTTAAGTTTCCAAACTTTGTTAAAATTACAAGCATCCAAAATTATTTGTCGAAAAAGTCTGATTCATCGTTGCTGAAATGGTTACGGAACCAAATTTTTGTCATATTTGTATTACCAGGAATGATATTTGTATTATGAGGAAAAAAATTTCAAAAATTAGTTTGGTGATTGAACACAATGCATCTGAAAAAAAATTGAATAGATGAACTCTGTTTCTTATGCTTTCTCCTACTGTCCATAGTTCACTCCCTGCTTCACAGAGATGCGGAACACAGATCGATCAATTGTAAGACTCGTCGATAGCTTTCCATCTTCGTTCAGTTTCTCTATTCTATCACACCAAAAACTCATTGCGTCTGTCTGCCTTCGAAGCTCAGTATAATCTCGCCCTCCATAGGCACACCAATCAGTAGGTAATTGATAAGAACTGAAAAGTGTTTGTGAAGTTGTTAATTTTCTTTCAGTATAACATGTCTTTATTGCAGTACAGGACGGTGAGAGGGTATAAGTAAGCATGTTAGTAAAGAAGAGTCGAAGTTTCCTAACCGAATGAGTATGGACGAAATCTTGGACCGTTACTCTGAAAGATGATGAATCAATTGAACAATTGAACATTAAAAAAATTGAATGTTATGAATTATTTTTAAATGCTTACGCAAGTTCCGCATTGAAACCTTCAAGATTTGATAATCGTAAATCGTGTACGTCTACATCGCGCATTGAATCTTTCACAATAAGAAACTTCTTCAAAGTTTTTTATCTCCGTCGCAGATAAAACTTTCAATATAGAAAGAACGTTCGAAAAGTTTAACAAGATTGCTCTTCATTAAATGGCACTCGCCAAGTTTGTTAACCGATTTTTCGTAAGTTCCAATCTGAAGTTTATTCCAAACTGGCATTTAAGGCAGGCTTCTCACCATTCGATCCCTATGCGAGTAACTGCCAAAATTATTGACTCCTAAATAGTTGGCATACTTCCGAGCTATGTTTACATACAACACATGGGATTTCCAAGTAAATTTCATGATCATTGGAAGATGTTTTCGATAACTAAGATGTGCCATAGCAACCGCATTCCATTGATGAGAAATCTAAGGAACAATTTCAGGACAATTTTGGATGCCATTTTTTCCTCACCATGCGGCGGATTCCATTTACTGATTCAACCGAGTCCATTCGAACGATTATGCGTAAAATATTGCTTGTTAGGTTCAAAACGTCTCTCGCAATATACGTCATCGAGCATTTGTATCAACTACGAAGAACAATGTATGGTATTGAAACTAAAAAAATGGAACAAGTTTCTCAAGTTGCTGTCTGTGCTTGCAATTGAACACTTTCATGTGAAGCGGCTGGCATGAATTACTGTAAAAATATAATTTATGGCGGGAGTATCCGACGCATACTTTCGAAATGATATTTGTTCTGGTTTCATCATTTATTGCGTTTTCGGAAGGGATAAAATGAAATTACAGAGAGAAGAACAATAAGGATAATGAACAAAAATATGAAATATTGCTTGTTTCACTGCCCGTAGTTCACTCCCCGATTCACAAGAGTACGATATACGAGCTGGTGGTGCTCAACAGTCAGGCTTGCTGATAATTTCCCATCTCTATTCAGTTCGTACACTCTCATATGCCAAACATTCCATTGCGATTGTGGATCTTCTCGTAAGTCACGTATGAAGCGTAATTCGACAGCGCCTCCAATAGGTATTGCTACCAGCAGAAAATTAACGAGAGCTGCAACGGCGAAATTATAAAAGAAAGAAAAGTTAAATAAATAAAGCGAGATTAAACCTGTCTTAATTACATCCCAGTTAGGTTTAATTGCACCGTGAAAATTGAGAAGAAGCTTTTCAACCGAGTGGTTACAAACCAAATCGTGCAATGTGGCTCTGCAACAGAAAAAATCCCTCGGAGATCCGACTGATACGTGCACAAAAAATGAATTAAGTGCTTACGCGAGATTCGAATCGAAATTACGTAGATTCGATACGCTTAGCTCGTGAATGGCAATGTCGCGCAATGTCTTTTTCGCAACGTTAAATTCTTTCAAAGATTCCACACTGCATTCAAATTTTTCAACATGCGAAGAGCGAGCGAACATTTTAGCCAGATTATTCTTCATTTTTCGGCATTCTTCTAGCTTGATGAACAACTTTCCATAACAAACAATCTAAAAATTCATATAAAATTTGAAAATAAATAAATAATAAAATAAACACATTCATGCAACTCACCTGATCACGAGGGTTCGTGCAGTTCTGCCAACGGTTGATTCCGAAATAGTTTACGTATTTTGAATTAATGTTAACAACTGGATAATACTTAGTTGGGCCGATTTTCCATGAGAAATTGATGATCATTGGAAGGTTCTTGCGGTCACTAAGTAATTCAGTGGCAACTGCATTCCATTGATGAGAAATCTGTGAAATGAACCAATTAATGGGGTGTCCGGAAAGTTTTTAGACTGTTTTTCAAAAATCCCTATCCTAGACTTCAGGAACCAAATTAGGATATGCTCAACTCCACTGAGTAGGGTGACCACTGCTCTCCATATCCAACTCATTAGATGACGAAACGGTCGCAAAATGGGGGAATGGCAACAATCTGGATAGACCTATGAATATTCGCCCATAGCCAGTTCTGTGCACGAGCGAAAAATAATTCCGCTAATCATGCCCAAAGGCTCGGGAGCTGATGCCCTGCTCAATGAGAGCTATCCCAGCCACCCGAATTGTATTGCGTCATCACTACGAAATTTTTAATTCATAACGTGTTTTTAAATTTTTCTTCAAATTTTGTTCTGATTTCAGCCACAGTGTACTCTAAATTTAATAAAATAAATAATCATTCCTATTTGAACGAAAATGTTTAGAAACTAAGATAGAAAAATGGAAAAAATAGAAAAACATGTGTTCAAAAA
>LS511435.1:1060427-1086695 GCA_900490845.1 Pristionchus japonicus | reverse complement strand
ATCAGAATCTTGAGTCATAAAATGGACTTTTTCGGTAATTGCATCATCAATAGGTAATATAATCATGTTTTCACATTTGTATCAAATACTTCACGTATGCCATCATCACATAACGTCAAGCGAATTATCGTATGCATTGTGGTTCGCGAGAAAAAAATTATTGAAAAATTGTCTAAAGACTTTCCGGACACCCCAATACTTCAAAAGGTTCAAAAGGATTATTTTCCTTGAGCCTCACCATGCGGATTTCGTCTATGGCCTCGACTGGATTCATTCGGATGGTAATACGAAGAATGTCCGATGGGAGATTCGCCAGTTGTAGAGAATCGTTCGTAATAGAGAACATTCTGAAGAAAGTAACAAAAAATCTGAAAACAAAACCGAAGGGTTAAAAAAACAGTAATGATGTTCTCAAAAATCGCTTTTTGTATAGTTGACAAGCGAGGCGGCTGGTATCATATTTGAAGATATATTTGAGCTAAACGCACGCATATTTGAGCTAAACGCCCGCTGCATACTGTACCTCAACTTTTGGTGAATTCACTCATATCAAATTCGAACAAAACATAAAATTGACTTTTATTTTTTACAGATAATCACTTGCAAATACTTGCTATAAAAACGAATTGAAAGTTGAGTTAAAAGTCACAACATGAAATCGGTTGTACAGTACATGCTAATCGCCTCATGCATATGCGCGCGCGGCGGCACGCCGCGTGCCGCGGCTTGCGCGGCTGCGTTTTGCAGAACAACCAACAATGGCCATGAAAAGTGACCACGATTTTCTCAATCTGCGTGTGATTCCCCATCGATTCTACCTTTGACCCATTTTTTACAATGCTGTTTTGAAGAGCTGGAAATATTCTCCGAAAATACCTGACCCAGCGAACTAAAAATGACACAGTTGAACAAGCCCATATTTCGTTGCATTTGACACTCTTCAGTACCCTAGACAGGAAAAACATGCTGAAAATCGATTAAAGGGAAGAATTGGGTACTTGTTCAACTGTGTCATTTTTAGTTCGCTGGGTCAGGTATTTTCAGAAAATATTTCCAGCTCTTCAAAACGGCATTGTAAAATATGGGACAAAGGATGAATCGATGAGGAATCACAAGCAGATTCAGAAAATCGAGGTCACTTTTCATGGCCATTTTTGGTTGTTCTGCGAAATGCAGCAGCGCAAGCCGCGCGCGCATATGCATGAGGCGATTAGCATGTACTGTATGATAGATGCATGTTTCATTGCGCATAGTGAATTCCTTGATTAATTAGAATAACACATGTGAGCTCATGCTCAATGATGAGATTTGCCGCCAGCTTTCCATCGCTATTTAGTTCATCCACTCTTGCCTGCCACAGATTCAGTAGAACCGCTCTGTTCCAGTCTATCGAATTGTGCGAGAATCGAAGTTCGACTCCTCCATTCTCAATTATGCTGGTCAGCAAAAATTGAACGAGTGCTAGAAAAAGAGGCGTTACTACATGCATAAATCTTCAGCGTTTCAACCTGATTTGATTGTATCCCATGAAGGTGATATCCAACTATCAAATATGAGTTTAACTTTTTTAACTGAGCTGGCATGAACGAAATCGTTGAGTGTAGCGCTGAAACACGTGTTACTTTAGAACAAAGAAATAAAATTTTGAAAAAAGCTTACGCATTTTGCGCATCAAAATTCTGAAGTTGCGTGACGACTATTACGTCGACTAAAATATCGCGCATTGTATCTTTCGCAATGTTCAATCCCTCCATAGAATCTCCGTCACATTCGAATGTAGCCAAAATAACTCACCATATTTACACGACGCGTGTAATCTGTCCACTGTTTGATTCCAAAAAAGCTCGCATGCTCACGAGCTATGGTAACAATTGGGTTATAAATAGGGTGCGTAAACTTCAACAAAAATTTCAATATCGTCGGAAGGTTCTTGCGATCACTGAGAAACTCAGTGGCAATTGCATTCCATTGATGTGAAATCTGAGAAATGGAGCAATTAATTGAAAAGGTTCAAAAGGATTATTTTCCTTGAGCCTCACCATGCGGATTTCGTCTATGGCCTCGATTGGCTCCATGGGGATGATTTTACGCACAATATCCGATGGGAGGTTTGCTAGACTAAGAGCATCGTTTAGAGTGCACGCCATCAAGCAAGGAGACCCTGTGCGAAATCTGGAAATATGAAACACAGACAGTAAACCGGTTCACGATAATCGATGCAATAATGGGAGCAGGAAAACGTTGCAAGATTGCCGGTTCTCCACTTCCTTTGGATTTTTCAACTCAGACGCGGCTGGCCCACGCGTAACACAATTGCAGAGACATGAGCTTACCAATCTCTTTTTTAAAATATTTTTTTATATTTTGAATATTTTATTTTAAATATTTTATTTTTTAAGTAATACAATAGCAGAACGATCTGTAAAATGTGACAGAGAAAATGTGATATTTTATCTAGATCCAAATTTAAAAAAAATACGTTAAAAGAACAAATGACAAATGAAATAATAATTCCCAACGTCATTGAATCATGTGTAATTTAATGAGGGCTCTAAACGTATCCACTTCCATACTCAATTCCATATTTGCTTTTCTTTTGACTATGCTCATTCTTCTGTGCCAGTGATTCCGGAGACTTCGTGCTCCCATCCTCCGTTCCTCATGATTCAGCGCAAAGCGAAGTTCGACTATGACTTTCGTAGGAGCAACACGAATGAGAATATCGACGAGATCTGAGAGATCCCTTGCGTTATTGTAATTCACAATTATGAATGCAAACCTTGCTGGAATAGGCTCCAGTCTGATGAGCTTTTAAAGCATAGAAGCAATTTCTGAACCGAATGGGAACAGATAAAATTCCGGAGTGTGACTCTGAAAATCAACTTTTCTTTTTTAGCGAACCCGATTTCATTATTAAGCTGCTGTATGTTCAGAACAGCAAGCTCGTTAACAATAACTTCGCGAAGTGTCGGTTCAAATGGTTGTAATCGAGCGAACCCATCCACATAAATCTCGAATCTTTCGATGATTGAACATCTTTTGAAGAGTTTATTGAGACTTTTTCTGAAGGTTTCTAGCTCAGAAGCCTCGTTGAATGTCTTGCAAAATGTTACAATCTAAAATAATTAATCATAAATTTAAGTGCAAGGCACCTACTTTATTCATATTCATATCATTGGTCCATCGAGTAATATCATAGCTCCAGTTCATGACTCCGAAAAATGTTCCGTATCGATAGGGTATGCTGACACATGGTTGATGCATGCCTGTGTTAAAATAAAATTTCTAAATAGACTGTACTTCAAACCTGTGAATGTATTGCATGTGAATCGCTGGATTACAGGAAGGCATTTCCGTTCACTAAGGTGCGCAGTTGCTATAGCGTTCCATCGTTGAGAAATCTTGAAAAGGTTCCTTTGTTTGTACAGGACTTACGATTTAAAATTCAACTTACCATCCGTATCTCATCGATTGATTCCAACTCCATGCATGTGATTTTCCGGATAACATCTGATGGCAAGTCAGTGAGTTTTAGAACATCGTTTTTGAGATAAGACATCAAGTAAAAGGTTGTCGCAGGCCTGATAAGTTTTACGTATTCAGAGAGGCATACGGTTTGGCTTGGAAAAGAAATGTTATTGACGCTTGTTTTGACTACATTAAAACATTCACATGTTGAAAAACGTCTGGCAATAAAGTTTATTCTTTATTTTAATATTTCAACAAAACTGTAAATATTTTGTTCGCAAAGTATTGCACATTGAAAATATCGGTAGGTTACAGTTGCATTATGGTTAGAGATCGAAATAGGGCAATCTTCTCTTCGTATTTCGAACTCTAATGAAAGCAATATGTGTTACTTCTTCGTTAGCGCTTTAACAGTAATTCGAACTCCGTCCTTTACTAGGTGAAGACTTGTCAAGAGGTTTTCATTTTTATTGAAATCTCTCATCTTTGCAAGCCAAACATTGAGCAGTTGCATCTTATTCATCTCAGCTTCTTCTCCATGCAGCATAAAATGTAGTTCAATCGAGTTCAGTGAGGGTAAAATACTGTCAATGAATGCCAAAACATCTGCAAGAGCCAAAGTATGAAAGACAGAACTAACAATCAATTACCTTCTTTGACAAGACTCCAATTTGATGAACTCGTGAAGCTGAGGACCAACCACTTAACCGAATGATTTTGCATGAATTCTGGAAGTTCGTCTCTAAAAATATACGGTCTTTTCAATTTGGTAAGATTAATAAAATCAACAATAAACACTAACAAAAGAGGTTTATGTAAATGTTGTACGGCCAGGACAACCAGTTTCTTCACCACAACATCTCCCAAGGCGTGTTTGATAGTGTGGAAGTGAATGAGTGCACTCTCATTGAACGCAAATCGTTTGACAAGAGAACATCTTGTAAAGAGTTTGCTTGCATTCAACTGATTACGCTCTGTTGATTGATGAATCGACTTGTAGCAAACTGCCAGCTAAAATTGATTTAGTATATCTTGTAGTGAAGTCGTTCACCTGATTGGGTTTCGAGCCACTGTTCCAATTCGAAACTCCGAAATATTCAGCGTATTTGGAAGCGATGCAAATACGTGGACGCCAGAGGTTTGTGTCGATATTCCATGTGAAACTGTCTATCACTGGAAGACGCTTTCTATCGGTGAGATGAGTGACTGCTATTGCATTCCAACGATGAGATATCTGAAAAAAAACAGCTTTCGAAGTGGGTTTTTTCACAACAATACTAAAAATACTACATGAGAAACCAAACCGTCCGTATTTCGTCGATCGACTCTAGTTCCATCCTGACTATCTGCAGAATAACATCCGAAGGCAAGTCCGTGATAGTCATTGAATCGCTCATGATATGCAGTGTCGACGAAGGTGAACGAACTGCAAATAAAAAAAGGTGTGTAATAATCAATCCTATTGACGCGGCTGGTATAATTCAGAGTATCTTACCACGAAAGCCCTGAGAAAGCAAATACTGTTTGAGCCATATTCGAACCCCGCTAATTAGGAGGATGACTATTCTCCGGAAAATCAGTTCGGAACCGTTCAAGTATCCTTCCCTGAGCCCATTGTGGCTTGAACGTGCATTTATTGATATACTGATATAAGATTTATCAGTGCGTTTGCCTAATGCCGTGGAAAAAGTCGGGAGAGGAGAAGGAGGAAACCGAAAATTTGAATTGGCGCCTTTTCAAAATCTCGCTTCCTCGTGGAGCTATCGACTTGATATTTTTACACAAGTCTCTGTTACCCCTCACACACCTTGTCAGAATCCTAAAAACGAAGTATCAAGTCTCTACCTTCACTAGAAAGCGAGAAATAGAAAAGGCGCCAATTCAAATTTTCAGTTTCCTCCTTCTCCTCCTCCATACTTTTTCCACAGCATAAGACTCGCATACCTCTCGGTACAGCAAAAAATGAGAAACTCTACATCTGACAGATTTCGATAGCCGGCGCTCCTGCTGTTGGGGGGGGGGGGTCTCCCCCTGTTCCCCTATCCCCTCCCTCTCATTCCCTCCCCTTCGACGCACTCTGCACGGTCGTAGAGCGCGCGAATGAGTGAGGATGAAAAGCAATTTACTCGTAACTCAATTATGTCACTCACTCAGACAAGATTATGTCTCTCAAAAATAGCACTCTCTCACAATTCTCATTTACATCCCACCTCAGCCTATATAAGAGCTCATTCACACTTCTCTGGTTCAGTCTATCGCCCTCCTATCGGAGGAGGGGGAGGGGAGCATTCGCCCCCGCGGACTTGGTCTCCTCTGAGAGGGGAGACCGCCCTCTCCTTTGCGAAGGGGAGGGAATGAGAGGGAAGGGATAGGGGAAAAAGGGGAGACCCCCCCCCCCCAACAGCAGGAGCGCCCGATAGCCCTATGGGTCGTACATCGATTTCTGATAATGTTATGTGTCAGTCATCCTCATTTTCATAATTGCATGCTCGCAAAGTTTGACTATATTTTCACGTTCATGGCTGCAACTCAGCGGTAAGTCATCAGATCTTTATGAAAATTTTGCTCAGTGCCTTATTCGACGTTCTGATCACGCTCCAGTTGTTTGTTTATGCAAAGTTTGAGATTTGTTTTTTTTCAGTCAACTTTGACCTTACATTTCTCGAATACTAAGCCAAACACCTCGCTAATTTTTTGATATGTTGTAGGTCTCGATCAGAGCTATAGATTTTATATAAATATGTGGGCATTTGGAGCGTACCTTCGTGGTGTAAAACGCGAAAAAACAGGTCACCACTTTTAGCGAATTAGCGCTCAATCCGTGCCGCTCACCCCGCCTGCGCGGTGAGGAATGAGAGGGGAGAACGAAAAGCGCGCGTCCAAGAATGAGAGAGAGAGTGATTATTCTCTCATTCCTCTCATTCCTCACACCGCGCAGGCGGGGTGAGCGGCACGGAGTGAACGTTAAATAGCTAAAAGTGGTGACCTGTTTTTCGCGTTTTACACAATGAAGGTACGCTTCAAATGCCCACATATTTATATAAAATCGATAGCTCTGGTCGAGACCTACAACATATCAAAAAATTAGCAAGGTGTTCGGCTTAGTATACGAGAAATCTTAAGTCAAAGTTGACCGAAAAAAATGAAACTGAAAATTTGCATAAACAAACAACTGGAGCAAGTTCAGCATGTCAAATCAGGCACTGAGCCAAATTTTCATGAAGATCGGATGAGTTTCCGCTGAATTGCAGCCATAAACGTGAAAATATAGTCAAACTTTGGAAGCATGCATTTATGCAAATGAGGATGACTGACACATAACATGTTCAGAAATCGATGTAAGGTACCTAGGCCTATCATAAACTGCAGTAAACTCATAGTGGCGTTTTTTGCTGTACCGGAATTTCCTGGGATTGTGCGATTCTTACGCGAACGCACTGTTATTGATATACAAATTTAAAAGGCGCACGTTTTGAAGCTAACAGGCAATCACACACAAAAAGTATTTTTTTATGAATGACATATTGTACAAGATGATTTAGTCAGAAATTATCAACCAAATCAAAAAAGGCATTGTTGAATGTTGCGGATATCAGGCTTAGTTCACTCGGATTAGTTCACTCGTCGCTTCACAATGATGAATCGCTCCATTGCTATCATTGCTCCAATAAAATCCATTTCCATAATTTCCAATGTGAATTTAGTAGATATGTTTACATCACTGTTCAAATCATCCACTCTCGCCTGAAGATCAATGGGCGTTCCCAAAAACAAATCAGCAAAATCTTCCGCAAAGCACATTTTGACAGTGCCTTCCAGTGACTCTCCATTCATCAGAAATTCAACCAGAGCTATAAAAAGAGTAAATAACGAGTATTAATGTTAGGAAAGTACCTTGCTTGACAGTATCCCAATCGGTCATCTTGGTAAATTTCAATACCACGTTCTTGACAGAGTACGTGCTAACCAAGCCCGTGACGCTGAATCAGTTAGGATAATCAAAGATCAGAGCAAATTACTCCCATTACTGAGAGAAACACTCACGTCATTTGCAAATCGAAGAAATTTGATATGACTAGTTCGTCTATGATAAGACCGTGCATTGCTTTTTCAATAAGATGCAATTTCTGAATCGATACATTGTTGAACTCAAATATTTTGATTTTCGAGCAACGAGCAAAGAGCCTGGTCAGATTCAATCGTGGCAATTCTTTTGACCACAGTCCGTATTCCGCATTCTAAAAAAAGGTTAATGATTCTCCCTTTGCATGAGATCTTTCTCTCACGTTGCCGTCTTTAGTCAAGCTCTTTTTGTCCCAGCCTGTGAGTCCGAAATATGTTGAATATCGAGGGTTAATAGTAACTCGCGGGAAGTAATATTCTGAAATAGTGATACAAAACAAGAAAAAATAATTGAAAAGCTTAATAGTATATCATTTTATTTCAGCTTTTATAAATTATCTCCTCTCTATAGAACCATTCACTGCACTTCTTGCTTTTCATTTCACTGCACTGGTCGTCTTTTATTTCGTTTAAGCTTTTTCGATAAAGACTCCTTCGAACTACATCTTACCTTCTATTGACGCGCACCATTTGAAGCACTTGATCGTCGGAAGTTGCTTTCTATCATTTAGATGATCAATCGCAATGGAATTCCATCGGTGAGAAATCTCAAATTGGCATACCTACGAATTATAAAAAAATTTTAAAAAAAATGTCTCACCATCCTTAATTCGTCGATTGATTCTTGCTCCATCTTTATGATCTTCAGTATAACATCCGATGGTAAGTCAGTGATATTCAGATATTCGCTCATATTTCTTCTCTTTGACGTTAGAATTCAGAATAGATACAGATAAAATGAGTACGCGGGGAGTGTAGCAACAGGCGTCAAGCATATTTGTGTTCGACGCAGCTGGTTGGTGCAAGTTCTCTTGCTACGATATCCTGCGAAGACGCTTGAGCTTAGAGCATACCTCATTGTTAGAGAAACCACATACTTTTTTTTCACAAACACATTTGCTTTCTATTTCGACGAAGGAACAATTTAGCACCCCAGTCTTAGAACCTTCTGAAGTCATATTCGAGATTTATTTTCTTCCCATTTCATGATTTGTTAGAGCAAATAAAATCTTCGCGTGCTTGAATAATTATTCGATTGTGAATTTTATCAATTGTTGTACAAACGTAATACATAAAATATGCCGACTGCCACATCTCAGTACTGATATCCACCACCGTACTCGGTCTTGCGCACTGTTGGAGGAGTGACAGGAGAGATCTGTGAGAGATTAGTCATATTTTTGAAGATTGTAGTGATTCGAAATCATCAAAATCTGATGACTATGATTTCTCTGTCGATCGCCATACCTGAGCAGGCACAGTGTAGAACCCAGCCGTATCCAATAGATCGCACTTCTGGTGCTTGTCCCTCGATCGATTGCGTAGCCAGCAACAGAGAATTGCTGAGAAAGTAAAGATCAACCCCATGGAAGATTTTTAACGATCAACCCCTTCGTATATTTTTGATTGTTTGATACAGCAGAAGATTGATTCGATCATGACACAAATTGAGATACGAAATAGCGAGATTAAGAGATTAAAATGAGAAGAAGAACATAAAAAAAGGAAATATTCTCACTGAGCACAGCGATCAGAACAAGAATGCAGAAAATGACGATGAGCGCGACCGCCCAGCCGTACTCGTCGGCCCTGGAATGAGTTTATCGTTTCTTTGGTCCCTCAGATTGCTTCTGTTGCGCAAAGCGCGCATGATCGTTCGTCTTATCTTGCTCTAATCCTCCCGCGAACTTCGATGCGTTTGTTTGCACTTGACTTTGCCAGTGAGTGAACAGAGAATGAGATGAGGCAGAAGTGACTTACCATGTATCGTTTGGACAGCATCCAGATTCGCAGCAGCCAATATCCTGCAATGAATTAAATTCATTTTGCAAGACTCCGTACTCCTTATTCTATGATAGTTGACGGTTCTGGAGTTCTGAATGCAAAGGAACGGGCCTACCTTGTAGCACTGCTCAATCACTCTTACGGCGGAGGGTGTGGAGTAAACGCAATCGTAGAAGGACGGATCGAGGGCTGCAAATTGTGCTTGTTTAGTTGCCGTTTCGATTCTATATTCCGGTTGTGCAAACAACGAGAAGAATACTCTCTCCAAAGTTTCACCATCCCGAAACCCTCGATTGTTTACTCAGCCGCAATGCGTAATTGTTGGCTCTCGTGTGGTCTTTCGAGAAGAAGATAGAACGAACGGGCTCAAATTGTTCTCTTTCAAGAATGCATATTCGTGATACCTCGTCAGAATCTATGCTACTGAATCACAACCAGAGATTTTACGGTCTCTCACTTTCCCATGCTCTCTCGCTTTGTCTGACCTGCGAGAGAGCATTGCGAAATGAGAGACCGTAAATTTTTTGCACAGCTTTGATCACAACTGAACTCACAATTGATCCTCACATCCAGCAACTGCGATCGTGCGAAGAACTGCGAAGTGTCTCTCTTGACGATTCTCGATGGTATGGCTCCGATCAGATTTCCGTTGGAGTCGAAGTATCGCTGGATTGTGGGCTGTGTGTTGGTTGTGACGTATTGGAATCCTGGAAAAGTCAGTTACACGCATTTCTGAGCCAAACATGCATGCGCAAGATGAGTGGAATAACCGAATGAATAAATTACCTGGTGGATCCCAGCGAGACCATGGAGCGGAGCCATCGGCTGCCATTGATCGAGGAGTGGAACAGTGAATAAATGCAGGAAGAGGAAAGGGCAGAGAGCTGGGGAGGAGAAGGGGTAGGGTGGCAGAGAACTGTTACCCTTGTTGACTCTGCCACAGTGAGTAACGGTTGACTTTCGGCTGATCTTTCGAGGGAGGGGAGACGGGAAAGTAAACGACGGATAAGATTCGAACTAGAACAAGGAACTTGTTCCAGAGTAGTGCGAAAATTGAATTGAAGATATTAAATTTTTTTTAAATTTCACAATCTTGATATTGAAACCTTTATGAGATTATGTTCGGTATACTATGAGTAAACAAATGACCTACTTTAAGTTTTTTTTGTCTCCGCTTTACTTTGACCAGAAGTTTTGAGCACGTTTTGAGACAAATGTGTGCATGCTTTCTGACTCTCACCACGAAACCCCGAGATTGTAACAGATGACAGCTGCGTCGACTTCCCAAGCTTTTTTCTCCAGAACTTTTTCGCAAACGCCCATCTCTCCCTCTCCTTCCTCCCACAAACGTCGGGGCAGTGCATCCAAGCCAATTTTTTTCAGACGCATCTCTCCAGTCGTCAACGAACTCTTGAATCATCACTCTTCGGGCTTTAAAACTTGTACTCTCCAATGTCTTTCAAAGCGGACTATCAAGCGGCGCTCACTATCGCTAATTTACCTACGGATATCATTCGCAAAATTGTTGGAATGACACCGATAGAGGGCATAGACAGCTACCGGATGGTAAGTTATCGTAATAATCGACATTTCAATCCTGGGGCTTGCGTCCTAATGGGGCTTGCCAAAATTTTTCGCTCTCTCCTTTAGCAATGCTCTCTCAGAGAATGCGTGCAAAAATGCACACCCTAGCTTCCTTCAAATGTTTCAAGAATGATCTGACAATATTCCATTGCCTAGCCACAGATCAGTTTCCGTAGAACCAACTTCCCAGATCTCCCATCGGTGGAATGCATGTGCCATTGAACTGTTGTGCGAACGAAATAATCTTCCAATGATCAAATGCATCGAATGGGACTCAAACCAAGTGGAAGATCGTCTGAGCGTGAACATCTCATCTCGATACGACGCATACTTCGGAATTTCTCGGTGGAACTGCGAGTTCTATAATGGGGTTATAGATGAAGAGGCAGGTTCTTTGCTTCATAACAAAATAATCTAAACATTTCAGAGCGTTTATTACTGTGAGAAGTTTGACGCGTTTTCTGATCTTAATCTGTTGCAATGCGTCAGCAAACTTTTCGCTCGATGTTCGCATATCGAGAGATTCGAAATAGGAAACAGCGAATATTTCGGGAAATATCGAATAATCAAAAATATGCTGCGCAACGTTGCCATAAATGAACTGGCTGTCTGCAAACTGGGCAATTTCGATTCAAAATTAGCGTAAGCCGTAGATTCTTCCGCAGTTTTCACTCATGACATCTACTACAGGTCATCTCTACAGGAATTCGTTGCGGCACAGTACGTTCAGAAAATCTACCTCAACTTCTATGGGTTGCAAACAGTAGTGCCGTGGAACTCTATCGAAACAGGTGAGAAAATTGCGTTAATAATAAAACACGATATCTTCCAGCCCTCGCTCAGTTCTTGGTAGAAGCCAGCGCGCATGTGACAATTCTCATTCCGTACAATGCTAAAGAACAGAAAATGACTTCATTGGCTTGTCGAAATCTGTGGCACATGAGAACGGACAATTTGACAAGAGATAGTCATCTGTCCAAAAGCTTCTATCTGGGAGAATTTGGAGTCCGCATCGACGTCATTTCACAATGAAGAATCAACAATGACCATAATATCTTGTAAACAGATTTTTTATCGTGTGAAAACTGAATAAACCGTCTCCCCTTTATTGCGGCACAGGGTCAAAAACCTAGTATTAACGTTTGGAGCCAATAACAGCCCACTTGAGATATCGAACGAGCGGCTTGATTTAAAAGTGTATTATCGGATTGAATACTTTGAACACAGAGAGAGATTGCTGACAATTGAATAATCCAATTAAAAAAAAGAAAAATTATGAGAATTGTTGCTTAATGTCAAAATAATCATTGATTGATAGTCGTTTTAAACAATAGATTCCTCATCTTCATCATCACTTTCATCCTCAATCAGTTCGAAAACTGTCTCCAGCAAGGCAGATTTCGTAGTCTCAGATAACTCTTCGTATTCGGGCGATTTCTGAATGTTTTTTTCTGCGTACTTCAAGTGACTTCAACATCCTACACTAGCTCAAAATCGTTAACCACAATTGCATAAAAATGTAACCCAAAATGTGAAATTGTGAGGAGCCACAAATAGAAATGGCCATACCTTGATTTTCTTCACTTGCGATGGCGTCTCGAATGTTTTAAGGCAGTGATCCTGAGGTATTCATATTGTATAAAATAGTTTTTCTTGCAGTTCAATGATTTCTCTATCGGTGATTTCATTAGCGCTTGCAATATTCAGTTCGTACCTGAAGCTTGACTAATCTGTACTTATCCGATAGAAGAAGTTTAGCTGCAATCGCTATAGTGGACGAAGAGATAAGATAAGTCTCGGTCGAATCAAGAAGAAACTGAAAAATCAAACGAACTTACAACATCAAAAAAATCAGATTCATAAAAACGAACCTTGATTTGGAAACGATCTGCAAGCTTGAGAAGAAAGGCGACATTTACATCTGTAGTTTCAATTATATTGATTTTATAGTCATTCCCTTTCAACAACGAAGACCTACTAAATAGCCTATGTTGTTATAGTCACATACCCGTAATCGGATGTCCAGTAGGGTAGAGCACGCGTATCATTTCACGAAATTCCTGAAATATTTTTAGTTCTCAATTAATAACATTGCTTACCTTCGCATCGATATCTTTTAGCGGAATCTCCTTCTTGTCTTTCTCTTCATACGACCCAAAGAACATCGACTTGAAAACTGGAGAGTGAATCGAGAGAAACTGCAATTTTTTTGTTTGTCTCACCTTGTCTCATACTTTTCATCTGTGTTTCAGAATTTGATGGCCAAGTAAGTCAGTAACGTCTCACCAACAGATGTGAACTATCATAGAAGTTCAAAAGTTTGCCATACACCACGAAATATAACGTTCCGTACGCGACTATCTAGGTTTTTGAAATGGCAGAATGTAAGGCACACTCGTACTACGCCTTCGCCGCTTTCACACGACCTTTTATACTTTTCTAGCTTATAATGCGCTCACATACGATAGAAACACTAGCGGGGACGAAGTAAACGTAGCGTTTAGGCAAATTCGCACTTTCCAACGCTGCCGTGCACTTTCTCTAAGAGAAGCCACGCCCCCCCCCCTAAACGAGTTTCGCACTTTTCAGCGTACTCAGTCGTGTGTCCGGAACGTTCTATTTCTATAATATTCTTTATCGGATGAATTCAAATAATATGGACCTCTAGATGTTTAATACTAACCTGTTTACTAGCGTAGACTTTCTCCTTGTCAATCATCAATGTGACATCGTGGAAAGGCTCAGTGGAACTTTCGAAATCGAACGTCTCATCAGTCCTGGACATTTAATTCGTATTCAAAATTCAAATTTCCGATTATTCGCACCCTTTTTACTGTATTTCTCACCTTATCCCTGTCATTTCCATGATCCGAAAGTGAATTTCGATCACAATTTTGTCGTTTTTGATGAAGCCCTCAACCATATTTTTTTAAAGGTGAATATTGTTGAATTTGTTTCTTTCAACGCACTTCCTCAACGTTCATCAGCCGTTTCCATTCCTCCAACGTTCCACCAAACGCGCCGGATCCATACTCGAAGGTGCATTTATCCTGTAAGAAAGTATGAAAGAAAGTATATATATATACAGTACCGCTCAAAAGTTTGGACGCAAAATTGAAATCATCATAAGTTTCTTCAAAGTTGAGATAGAGACGTACGGTTTTGACTGATCGATAGCTCAACCATAGGAGAACAACGTCATATGGTACAAGTTTGCTCACCTCTGCAAAGTCATTCGACGTACAAGTTCTGCCGAGGTGTGGTCGGAAAAATTTTTGTAAGCCTCTACGGAATTTTTCTCGAATGTCTCATTGCCATGTAGTTGTAGTACATCCATAGTAGAGTACAATAAAAATATATTCCCGTTGAGCGCTATTCGCATAGAGTAATGGCATCGAATTGAAGACACCTCTGAAAATTCTTCAAAAATCAATATCTCCGGTCTCTATCGAGCAAATGACCTCATATTCCGTACTTAGCATGAGTGAGTGCTGGA
Source organism: Pristionchus japonicus (assembly GCA_900490845.1). Taxonomy (NCBI): domain Eukaryota; kingdom Metazoa; phylum Nematoda; class Chromadorea; order Rhabditida; family Neodiplogasteridae; genus Pristionchus; species Pristionchus japonicus. Next base: position 1,072,240 of record LS511435.1, on the reverse strand, counting down.
GCGTAGTTCCGCCAAGTTTCAAGTGAATCGGACGACTGACGAAGAAAATCGAAAAAAATTCGAGTTCCATTTTCAATTGTTCAAAAATTGCCCTGCCCATGTTGCGAAAATTATGTGGCTTCGCAGCAGAGTGAGGAATCTATGAGTGAACATGTGTGCAAAATTTCAGAGTTGGAGCTTTATGTTGACGCTTTCCACAGGGGAGCAATTGAAGAGCGCTAAATTGGATAAATGCCTCCCGAGTCTGACCAGAGTTTCCGCAAAAGCATGTAGGCGCCCTCAAAATGGACTGATAGCCTTTGAGTGAGTGCATAACATCACGCAGTGACCGTTTGTACTAGATTCTAAGTGAATCGAGTCATTTTCGAATTATTCGAGTGAACCGATTTAAATGATTTTCACCATCCATCGTAAATATCTTCTTCAGTTGCTCCCCTATGGAAAGCGTCAACATAAAGCTCCTACTCTGAAATTTTGCACACATGTTCACTCATAGATTCCTCACTCTGCTGCGAAGCCACAAAATTTTCGCAACATGGGCAGGGCAATTTTTGAACAGTTGAAAATGGAACTCGATTTTTTTTCGATTTTCTTCGTCAGTCGTCCGATTCACTTGAAACTTGGCGGAACTACGCTCCAGCACTCACTCATGCTAAGCACCGAATATGAGGTCATTTGCTCGATAGAGACCGGAGATATTGATTTTTGAAGAATTTTCAGAGGTGTCTTCAATTCAATGCCATTACTCTATGCGAATAGCGCTTAACGAGAATATATTTTTATTGTACTCTACTATGGATGTACTACCACTACATGGCAATGAGACATTCGAGAAAAATTCCGTAGAGGCTTACAAAAATTTTTCCGACCACACCTCGGCAGAACTTGTACGTCGAATGACTTTGCAGAGGTGAGCAAACTTGTACCATATGACGTTGTTCTCCTATGGTTGAGCTATCGATCAGTCAAAACCATAAGTCTCTATCTCAACTTTGAAGAAACTTATGATGATTTCAATTTTGCGTCCAAACTTTTGAGCGGTACTGTATTCATGGTAGGCTATGAGCGGGGAAGTCAACGAACCCTATCTGTGACGATGCTCTTGCTTTTGTCGTTATTCACCAGAACCTGCTCGTACTCAACATCAATGGTCCACATGAGCGATTTGTAGTCCGCACAGGAGAGATAGGCAGCGAGATTGTCCCCATCATCGCCACTCCTGATCGCCCACACCCTCCTGCATGAAAGTAAAGGTACAGCCAACCCGTTATTCAAGGAACACGAAGTCCTGCGGGGTCCCTGCAGTCCGGGATGAAATTTTTTTTTAGTATGAAAAATTGGGTTCTTGTCTAGTTCCCCGGAAGAATCAATAACCTCCATCCATCTCCGAACACCAACCCTGCCCTTGTGAATATTTTACAATTAATGATTGGGCGCTTCTGCTGTTTAGGGGCTCTCCCCCTTTTCCCCTCTCCCCTCCCTCTCATTCCCTCTCCCTCGCAAAGGTAAGGGCTGCCTCCCCTCTCGGAGGAGACCAAGTCCGCGGGGGCGAATGCTATCCTCCCCTCCTCCGATAGGAGGGCGATGGACTGAACCAGAGAAGTGTGAATCAGCACTTATCAGTGCATTCGTCTAAGAATCACACCCATGTCGGTACAGCAAAATGTGCCACTGTGAGATAACTGTACATTATGGTAGGCCTAGGTACCCTTCATCGATTTCTATTGTTGTTATGTGTCAGTCATCCTCATTTGCATAATTGCATGACCTCTAAGTTAGCCTATATTTTCATGTTTATCCCTGCAACTCTGCGGAGAGTCATCCAATCTTCATGAAAATTTGGCTCTATGCCTTATTTGACATGCCAAACACGCTCATGGTATTTGCTCATGCAAGCTTTGACTGTTATTTTTTTCATGCAACTTTGACCAAAATTATCTTGTAAACTAAGCCGAACACCTCGCTAAATTTTTGATATGTTGTGAGCATTGGCAAGCTCTATCGATCAAAACAAAGATGCGCGAATTTCGTTGTCAAACTGATAAGTTACAGCCGAAAAACTGAAACGTGAATTACGAGAGAAACGCTTCATTCCGCACTGCTCATCTCGCCTGCGCGGCGTAAAATGAGAAATGAAATCACTCTCTCTCTCAATCTTGGCCGCGTCTCTCTCACTCCTCCCTGCGCGGCGAGGGAAGAACAACGTAGAATAAAGCGTTTAACTTCTCAGTTTGACAACGAAATTCGCTCATCTTTGTTTTGATCGATAGAGCTTGCCAATGCTCACAACATATAAAAAATTTGACGAGGTGTTCGGCTTAGTTTACAAGATAATTGAGGTCAAACTTGCATGAAAAAAAGTCAAAGCTTGCATGAGCAAATATCATGAGCGTGTTTGGCATGTCAAATAAGGCATAGAGCCAAATTTTCATGATGATTGGATGACTCTCCGCAGAGTTGCAGGGATAAACATGAAAATATAGGCAAACTTAGAGGTCATGCAATTATGTAAATGAGGATGACTGACACATAACAACAATAGAAATCGATGAAGGGTACCTAGGCCTTCCATAATCTACAGTTATCTCACAGTGGCACATTTTGCTGTACCGGAATTCCCTACTAACGTTCGATTCTTACGCGAACGCACTGTTATATAGGCTGAGGTGGGGTGAAAATGAGAAATGCAAGAGAGCGTTAATTCCGAGAGAAATAATCTCTTCTGAGTGAGTGACTTAACATAGGAATCGGGAGAGAATGTATGAGCCCGGGAACTAGATTTTTCAAACCCAATTGAATTCCACCATATCATGATGGATACATTTCCTGGTGACAAGGATTCGAACTATCCGGTCCACGAGTCCCACAGCCGGCTTTTAGGGATTCCCCGGTTCTGTACCCGGCTATGGTGTTTCTCAGCTCCCAGGTGAGCTAGAAACCTGTTCTTAGGCTTAAAATACGCGCAAAAATATGAGAAACAAGAATCTTTTTAGAAATCGAATTTTCGATTTTTTTCGACAAAGTTATGATGAAAAAACCGAAAACCGAAATCTCTTAAAAAGGCAGCCGGTACCTAGAACCCCAAACGCAGTGAATTTTATTTCATAAAATGAAAGAGTGCTTTTATGAGCGTGATATAAAAATATAAAAACATTGGATTTGGGGTACCCCCGGGGTTGAAAATGGCCGCTGAACATGCCGGACTGCGCTTTTTCTCACACTATTTGTTCGCATTCCGTTGCCACTACTCGTAAATTCGCGAGTACCGCTCAAATAGTAATTTTACAACTCCACACAAACATTTATCACCATTAGAGTCGAATCCGAGGGAGTCATTTTTGGACCAAAACCATGAACCCGGGGTCATGGTCCAAAATTCATCATGAAAGTCATGATGGAGGATCTTCAAATACTATGTGCCAATGTATAGTACAGTACTCCAGTATTTTACCGTAACCCATACTACCGTATTCCGGTTATCGCAAAGTGATTTTTTTCAAAATAATATTTTAAAAGTTAGTTCTCGATTCCATCAGCAGCAGATTACGGTAGTACGGGTTACGGTAAAATACTGGAGTACTGTACTATTCATTGGCACATAGTATTTGAAGATCCTCCATCATGACTTTCGATGTGGATTTTGGACCATGACCCCGGGTTCATGGTTTTGGTCCAAAAATGACTGCGGCGGAATGGACTCTAATGGTGATAAATGTTTGTGTGGAGTTGTAAAATTACTATTTGAGCGGTACTCGAGAATTTACACGTAGTGGTAACGGAATGCGAACAAATAATATCTGAAAAAGCGCAGTCCGGCATGTTCAGCGGCCATTTTCAACCCCGGGGGTACACCAAATCCAATGTTTTTATATTTTTATATCACGCTCATAAAAGCACTCTTTCATTTTATGAAATAAAATTCACTGCGTTTGGGGTTCTAGGTACCGGCTGCCTTTTTAAGAGATTCCTGTTTTCGGTTTTTTCATCATACCTTTGTCGAAAAAAATCGAAAATTCGATTTCTAAAGAGATTCTTGTTTCTCATATTTTTGCGCGTATTTTAAGCCTAAGAACAGGTTTCTAGCTCACCTGGGAGCTGAGAAACACCATAGCCGGGTACAGAACCGGGGAATCCCTAAAAGCCGGCTGTGGGACTCGTGGACCGGATAGTTCGAATCCTCGTCACCAGGGTATGTATCCATCATGATATGGTGGATTTCAATTGGGTTTGAAAAATCTAGTGCCGAATGGTGCTTTTTTTCATACATTCTCTCCTGATTCTTATGTTAATTGAATTCCGAGCAAATTTATTTTCATTCTCACTCATTCGTTGCGGGAGACAACAGTGCGGAGTGAGTCGAAGGAGAGTGAATGAGAGGGAGGGGATAGGGGGAAAGCGGAAGACCCCCAACGGCAGAAGCGCCAATGATTAAATCTCAATCATTCTTCCGGGGAACTAGACCAACAATGGGCTTCATTCACATGCTAAGGATGTCACATCGTGACCTAGCTCCGAGAAATGATTGATGAGATATCTTCCGCGGTCTCTCGTCGAATATTCTGCTTTCTTACTCTATCGCGGCTCCCAACCCACTTTGAATGCCCTATAGCTCACCAAGGAACTCCTCTTACTTCAACCTCGGGCGAGTACTTTCCTTCATCGTCAAGCGAAGAAACGTCATCCAACTCGAACCGAATCATGTTATCTGCAAATATTTTTTTAAAATTGTTAGAAAAGATAAATGGCTAAAGTGTTCTCACCTAACGGTGCCTCTTCCTCTATTCTTGCAATCTTCTTGCGTGGTGGCATTCTAAAATTTGCAGTAAATTGAACGGAATTGCTATCAATGATTTTCTAAAAATATTAAAAATACATTCCAGAGAAAGACATTGAGCGTTCAAAATAAGTGACGTCCCGCCAAAAAAATTCGCCAACCACGTTCGAAAACAATATTTCAACAAGATAAACCGAACTAGTACGAATTGGTCAGATACTATACGAACACTTTATTTTAAGAATACTTTACCGGCTGTGGTTTAAAACACAAAAACTAAATAATTAACGTAAATGGCTAAAATACAGAAATATAAATTTCAATTTTTTTTGGTCCGCAAGTATCAGGAAAACAAAGTTCCATGCGTGTTAGCATGCGGTCACACTCATGACTTTTGCTCTTGGACGTTCTCTTTTTCTTCATATTTTACCACTTCTTCCGAATGATGATTTTATGATGTTGTGATATAATGCGGTTTTTTGTGCCAATATTCAGTTTATCCCAGTCAAAAACAAAAAAGTCGGGCATTGCGCGATGCTCACAGACTAGCATCAACCAGATCGGCATCGATACATTTCACTTCTCCCCTCGTCTTCTCTTCGATCCAGTCACAGTACATGTGCACGTTCGTGAACACTCCTGGAACGAGTTGGATGTGAATCATTCTTCAATCTACAAGCCGCTCTATGCGATGAGAGTACATGCAAGTATCTGGGATGTGCAATAAATTTTTCGATGGCTTCTGTACCTCTTCGGGCTTAAAAATATTGGTTTCTCGCAGGCATGGTGGTCGTGGTTGGAGTGTGGTTATGAGAGTATTAGGATATGTTCCGAGATGTGCAAGAATGCTCGAATCGTCATCGAATTACCTGGATATCGCTCCTGATCGGCGCTCGACTGGCCCCACGAGGTGATTCCGACCTGACAAACCAGTTTTTAGCACTAGAAAGCCCAAGGAACCAACCTGAAACCACGCACCGCTCTTCGACTTCATAATCAATGGACCCCCACTGTCGCCCTGAAATTCAGGATTGTTTGGTTCATTCGAGATATGGCCTCGAAAGAAACGCTCTCTCCATTTTGCACACTCTCTCAGCTGTCGAGATAGTGTGCAAAACGAGGATAATCAAAGCATTTCTGATGTATTCGCACCCTTGCAGCTCCATGGCCCAGCGAACCACCGCAAAGCTGGGTGTCGGCAATATTACTTGTCAAGCGGCGATTCCGAGCGCTTCAAAAATTAGTTTACAAACCCGTGTTAAGAGACTGGATCGGTAAAAATCGAATATCCCCCGGACACGTTCCTCCCGGAACGGGGTCAGCCAGCCCATACTCTAGAGTTAGGAGGGTCCTGTGCTCACATTGCTCATAGTACTCCTTGTTCGCGGCTTCCTGCATTGAGGCACGAGAAAAGCCTGAATATGTGTGAAATGTTCAAAAAATAATAAACTACAAACTTGTAGAGATAGACTCAAATGTTCACGTGCATCACGTTAGAGGTGACCAGAGGCATGCCTGCAGCAGTTTCATTGGAGTCCTGCTTGATTCCGGAATTTATTTCTTATCTCAAATTTTCCTTTTTTGAACAAATCAGCATGTTGCTGCAGAGAGGGGAAAGGGTAACCTATGTGTACGTTGTAGCCCACTGGTAGAGGTATGTGAAAATATACTAACTGGACTCCACCGCCTCCGCCAATTTGAGAAATCGTCACACAAAGGTGGTGAACCGAGTTTTGAATTTAGTATAAATTACCGTTCTGTTATACCTTTAGATAAATCTGAGCAAAAACAACTGAAAAAGTATTGCTACACTGTATTGTGAATAATTACTATCATAGGTATCGATTCTGTCGCCATCACTTTTTTGGACCATGACCCGGGGTTCATGGTCTCGGGGTGGCCCATCACCATGAACCCGGGGTCATGGTCCAAAATGGAGGTGGAAAGTCATGTTGGAGGAACTTCATGTACTGTAGGTCAATGTGTAGTACTATACCCTAGTAGTACACAGTACCCCGAGATACCGTAATATTGCTATCACACACTGAATTTTTCTTAATTTTCTTTGAAAAGTCAGTATACGATTCCTTGACTGGCGGATTACGGTATATCGGGGTACTACGTATTACTAGGGTATAGTACTACACATTGACCTACAGTACATGAAGTTCCTCCAACATGACTTTCCACCTCCATTTTGGACCATGATGGGCCACCCGAGACCATGAACCCCGGGTCATGGTCCAAAAAAGTGATGGCGACAGAATCGATACCTATGATAGTAATTATTCACAATACGGTGTAGCAATACTGTTTCAGTTGTTTTTGCTCAGATTTATCTAAAGGTATAACAGAACGGTAATTTATACTAAATTCAAAACTCGGTTCACCACCTTTGTGTGACGATTTCTCAAATTGGCGGAGGCGGTGGAGTCCAGTTAGTATATTTTCACATACCTCTACCAGTGGGCTACAACGTACACATAGGTTACCCTTTCCCCTCTCTGCAGCAACATGCTGTTTTGTTCAAAAAAGAAAATTTGAGATAAGAAATAAATTCCGGAATCAAGAAGGACTCCAATGAAAGTGATGCAGGCATGCCTCTGGTCACCTCTAACGTGATGCACGTGAACATTTGAGTCTATCTCTACAAGTTTGTAGTTTATGATTTTTTGAACATTTCACACATATTCAGGCTTTTCTCGTGCCTCAATGCAGGAAGACGCGAACAAGGAGTACTATGAGCAATGTGAGTACAGGACCCTCCTAACTCTAGAGTATGGGCTGGCTGACCCCGTTCCGGGAGGAACGTGTCCGGGGGATATGTGACCATCCTCGATTTTTACCGAGCAGGTCTCTTAAAGCAATCAAAAACCTGCAGACATCATTCGGAATTAGTGGGAAGATTGTTTCGCGAAGATTAATGAATGGACATGAGAGATCTTTTATATCGCATTCATCTGAATCGTACTTTCGATTTTTAAGCGTACAAATCGAAATTTTTACCTTCCGTTCTACCGAATCCTGTAGCCACAACTTGAGCGCCACCAGGAATGGTTGTGTTTCTGGACGGAAGGCAAATGGGCTGCACATTAGGACCGAACGGGTGCGGTTTCTCCAGCTGATTTTAAAAATTCAAAATAATTCCAATACGAGGGCTCACTTCTATCAGTGCAATGTCGTGTAACTCCAGTTCCTTGTCTCTGTTAACTTCTGAAGTGAAGTTGTATTGCTCATGAAGTATAATGCTCTTCGATTGAGCGACCTGAAAGCAGTTTTTGAAGGGGATAGAACAGCAAAATAAAACGAACGTCTGTGAATTCCCACTCGACGAATCCTCGCACACTTCCGAAAACAACGGGGGTTTGCTTCATCCGGTGACTATAAATATGTATGCTTTGAATTTTTCTCATCGAGTCTTTCCCACAGATAAGAAAGAGTTGAACTATGAAAACTTTCAAAAACTGTTTCTCACAAACAATGAGCGGCTGACAGAATCCATCGCTCTGCGATTACTGTGCCTGTAATAATACGTAGAAAACTTCTCAAGATCATTATCGATTTTCTAAGTAACAAGTGTCAAAATAATCAAAATCAATAACCATGAAAATACGAACCTCCACAACCTCCTCCTTCTAGTCTGCCAATCTTTATCTGCCACGGCCATCGTCCAACGGGAGAATCCTTCCCTCCGATTATTCTTGCCTAAGAATGACGTCATTACGAAAAGTTCCCAGCTCCGATTTCTCAAATCGTGCGTCTGATAAACTACTCACGGCGCGTGCGGGAAATCTCTGCCCGCAACTCTGGCCTCGGACTGGCAAGGGGTGAAGGAGAAGAAGCGGTAAGAAGAGAAGGATCGATCGCATCTTCGAAGAGTGAAAGAGAAGTTCTGAACTAGCTTTATATGAGAGTTTCCCCAACAATCGATCCGCCCACGGAAATGGTTGAATGGAGAGTGATTAATCTCAAGGAGAGAAGTGAACAATGCATCCTTCTTTCCCACTTTTGTTCGATTTCATCGTTAGATCCTCCATGGTTCTTCGCTTGTCTGTTACTGAGTGAGAAATGCATGAGGGGAAACGAGTAGAAAATGTTCCAATTCAATATTACGGCACTCGAAGCAGGGTTTTTCATAATGTCCGACTTCTCTCACTCATGAATCGGAGAGAGTGGCGTCAAGTCGCGTCATGATACATTTCGAGCTCATACTATTTCTATTCAGTTTTGGAACCTTCGGTATACTCAGCCAGCACTTCTTCTCCATGCACGGTCTCCCACGAAGCTTCGAATAGCAAAAAACGACAATCGTAGTGAAGTGGTGAGTATATGCCGATCTCTCGCAGCTGCGGAAACATATCGTCACCAGAGTTCGAAATTCGGATAACCGTATCTTAACTTTACACACTATCTCGTCGCACTGCCCGGTGAGAGAGTGTGTGAAATGAAGAGACGGCGACCCGCATTTTGAACTCTAATCGTCACCATTCCCAAAAGGACGACCAACGACCGTCTCTTCATTTCGCCCAGATTCTAGCAATATTTTGGTGCTTACTCTTACTCTATGCTTACTCTGCTTGCTCCATTCGAAACCACTCTTCTCCACGCCTCTTCACTCCAGAACGCCATAAAAGGCAGGTCGAAGCCGAGCTATGCATCTCCACTCAACTGCAAGGAATGTGGCTGGCCCTGATCATTCTCGCCTCTCTGGTGAAAGATGTCACTGCCCAATGCACCGGCAATGCTGACCACCCCAGGTAAGATTTAGAGTTCGAAATATGTGTCACCGTCTTTTCATTTCACACACTGTCTCATCGGTCAGAGCGACGAGAGATTGTGAAAAGTTAAGATACGGTTACCCGAATTTCGAACTCTAGTAAGACTGTGTTGGCGGCTTCGAGATTGGTTTACCGGCAATGATTGTCGAACAACTAAAAACGTTTTTCCAGTTGCGCATCGTGGAAAGTGAACGGCTATTGCACCAACGCGGCTTATTCGCTGGATCAGAGGAAGATGTACTGCGGGCTGAGGTTAGTCAAGAAATGTACAAGAAATACAAATGTACGTGTTTATTAATTTTACACAAGGCTTCACAAACGAATATGTTTTCTATGATCAGTTAATTTGTTCTAATAAATAGCCGCTTTCCAGCTGCGGGTTATGCCCTGCTGGAGGAACACCAGCATGCTCCGATGCCAATGCCAAGTGAGACTTGTTCATTCTATTATGCCGTGGAGGATATGGAATCACGATCGTTCTCTCGTTTCGCGTGCTCTCTCGCTTTTCTCTATCGGTTAGAGCAAGTGAGAGAAAAACGAGAGAACGAGAGTGATTCCATTTCCTCCACGGCTTTATTCAAGCGCGATCGATCAGAACACAAATAATAGCATGAAAGTCGTAGCGCCGAAAGCGGCTTTGAAATTAAAAAGCGACATAACCCGACAACAAAGTTTTCTATTGAGTGTTCAATCTCGCCCGAAAATATAAATCTTTATATATCTTTATCGCAACATAATAATGCGCGAGCATACTAGCCAGCAGCTCGGAGCTGGCAACAATTAAAATCTTGAGGAAAATAGTGTTGATGAGTGGCCATCTCGATACGACGACCCGAAGCGAGAGTTGTGGATGAGAAATAGAGTGAGAAAAGAGAGTGAGAAAAGAGAGATGAATCCATTCAGTTGTGCGGCATGGCAGAATCAGAACCCTCCATTCTGCACCAACCCTGCGTACACTGAGACAATGAAGAAGCAGTACTGCTGCAAGACCTGCTCTACATGCCCGGCCAAATCGACTAATGTTCCGGCTGTGAGTGTCATTGTCTAGACATCGACAGCAAAATCGAGCTAAATCTGTTTTAATTCACTCCACGAATCAAGTGTACACAAGGTGTCGTTCAATAGCTCCAAAAGAAAACTAATACTTTTTCGAAAACAAATGCAAATAATTGAAGGCGGCACCACAGTGCCCCAAAGGGAGCGTCCTTATTGGAGCAGCCTGTTGTAAGGGAACATTCAACGTATCTGGTATGTTTCTGCTGTCTAAAAGAAAAAAAACACAAAACTAATATTAAAACAAGAACCGCATAATGGTCAGGCCCTGCGATCGGAGGTCTCTGCCCTACATCATTTGTTTTTGGGGTCATTCCTGGAGAATCAGGATACTGCGGAAAGTTCTTGTGAAAAGTTCTCGTTGATGGATATGATACACTGAATTGTTAGTTCTTGTTTATGCTTGAGTGCTTTTTTTGCCACAATAATTTGTTATTCCGTAACTATCAATAAACAAGCATATCAAACAGTGAACAAAGCTGATCATAAACAAGTTGCAGTGGAAATTGATATCACGCGCAGAGGGTTGGGGTCATATGTTATGATAAACTGAATTGTTAGTTCATGTTTATGCTTGAGTGAGCCGTATTTAACATGCACAAACATCTTCTCCACAGAAAAAAATTGTTTGCAGTGGCAGTCGAAAAAAGTTGTTTGGTCGATCAGATTTTTTTTCAATTACAATACTAAAGGCACTCCTGGTCTATCTCGCAGTTTCTCGATTAGAAATATAAATAAAGGTATGATCGCCCGTAAGAGTGTCTTCATTTGTTTGACATTTTTATTTCTCAAGCCGGGTCGGTTTCGTTTCACAGGATTAGACTTTTGATAATTTTCTCTGTTCAACACGCACAGCGAAGAAAATGTTTATTCTCATTGCATGACTGCTTAATTAATCTTGAAGCAATCTCCTTCGGGCGATCCTGCCGGGATGAGTACCATGACTATGATCGGTTAGTTAGATGAATGCTCTAAATCATAGGTTTTGCTTCATAGATAGTGGAAGTGGAGTGGAAATAAACGTTTATTCTCATTTCTTAATTGATCTTGACGCAATCTCCTGTGGGCGATCCTCCCGGGATGAGTACCATGACTATGATCGGTTAGTTAGATGAATGCTCTAAATCATAGGTTTTGCTTCATAGATAGTGGAAGTGAAGTGGAAATAAACGTTTATTCTCATTTCTTAATTGATCTTGACGCAATCT